>VDFB02063739.1:0-35265 GCA_007258455.2 Sequoia sempervirens | reverse complement strand
TAATAAGACAATGTGAACACCATAACACCAATATTTTTACATGGAAACCCTGTTAGGGGAAAAACCACAGTGGAGATTAATCCACAAAGTATACTCTTTTAAAAGTATGATAAAAAGGGAATGCACTTGCATTCAGGCACACTGCCTAGAGCTCACTACTCAAAAGAGAAGGTGCACTTCCTTACAAAATATATTTGATATTACAAAAAAAAATTGAGCTGAGAGTTTAGCATCTACAAATGCCTGGATTCAATTCCAATGAAGCACACAATCAAATTTTGGATCTTCTATCCAAATCGCTCTTTTACTCTGCTTTGCTCTACTTTGCATACAAAAACCCTTATGTTGTTCAAACAGATCTTCTAATATTGCCTCACATAGCTTCTCTATATATTTTCACTTTTACACCTTCACTCTTCTTGATCTACACACACTTCTACATACGTCAAAAATATTTTTCGATCTCCTTTATATATCTGCTAACAAGAATTTTATTGTGTGTCATCTTTAGAACAGAATATAATATTATTTCTTATGTCGGCCCAAATCACTAATTATAATTGATGCGTACCCACACAAGTTGGCTAGTCTATAGTAGGGACCCAAACCAAAATTCCAAACATAAGAAATAGTTAAGCACATACTCCTTATACATCTGGAACACGCCATATGCAACAGGTTGGCCACAGTGAGAAAATAAGAAATAAATTATTCTATTGAATCTCCAAACTCATACTCTGACTATTACGACACCACAAAACTCACCAGTAGGATAGCATACATGTTGAACAAGATTCCCTAGGGATCCACACACCAAAATAGTGATCTAGTGAAGTATCCAGACCAACTTACCAACCGGATACTTTGTTCTTCATATATTATGTGGGTAAAGTATTGTATTTTATTTTCCTTGTCGGTATGAACTGCCTCTAAACTGCGGACCATGCTACTGACTCCAGTTGTCATCAATGACAAAACTAGCAACCAAGAACAATCTCCTAAATCCATATGCCAACAACTTCAACTGAATTTTCTCATATGTGGCTACCATGGAAAGGGGTGCCAAACCAGATTCGAATTGATTGAGAGCCTCGTATGAAATTCATGATTACATAATATAACAACACTAATGAGTTGTTGTTTGCTAAAAAAAAATTGGAAATTATTGCCCCTTTTCCTATCAAGAAGAATCAGAGCCTCAAGAAGAAGAGCTTCCTGCAGAGGTTTTCTTCGTGCAATGCACTCGTCCGACCAATTTGGCCTATATGCCTTAAAGCACATAAATGTTAGTGGAGTCAAAAGATGAAGAGCCTTATGAAGATGGAAACCTAGTATTGTTGGATGGATTCCAAAATTTCATGGAGAGGTGTGTACAAAATCAACTTAGTCTAGGAACCAGAATGGACTTCCAAGAGCTCCTACTCCCCAGTTGGTCAAAAATTCATAACGCCTCCCACTCCAAGTTTGATTTTTGTTTGTGTTAAGTAGCAGTCAACTATGTCAAAGGACTAGCTACTCCTCAAGAGAAGATTCCAATAGCATGACAGTTTGCTCCCAATTATGTCAAACCAATGCCCACTCTAGAAGTTGTGGATACAAACATGTCGCCAAGGAAGAAAGGGCACATCATTGGCCTAGAAGTTAAAGAGCCCTCCAAGTTCTACACACTATGCTTTGATGGATCCAAGTCCAAGCAAGGAGCCAGAGCCAAGTTTGAACTAATCAGCCCCATGGGTAAATCTTACTTTGCTGCTCATAGACTTTAGTTCTATTGTACCAATAATGTAGCGGAATATGAATCTTTGGTGCATGGCCTTTTAATGGCTCTAAGGAAAATTGTAAAAATGATGTAAGTTTTTGGTGACTATAAGTTGGTAGTCAAATAAGTTAGGAAATTATACTCATGCCACAATAGAAGATTAGCAAACTACAGGAATAGATTTTGGGATCTTTTAGAGAGCTTAGATTCCTTCAACATACAATTGATCCCACATTCCCAGAATCACACCGTTGATGCCTTGGCTCAAGCCTCTAGCACACTACAACCCCTTTCCTTGTCTGGTCTTAAAAGATTCATAGTTGAGTTGACCTCTGCCCCATTTGTACCAGACAACATCACTCACTTCCAAGTATTCAATGATGACAAGCATATCCTGTAATTCATTACAAGTTTTGATGTCTTTGCAACACAAATAATTGATGAAGTTGATCTAGAAGAGGTAGAATTAGATATAGAAGGGATCATCAACCTCAAAACCAATACAATCCCCAGGGGTTTGGTTTAGCTGAAATGCATATTTGACTTGGACCAGATTAGAGATCAAGATCAACAAGCAAAAAATGAATCCATAAGTAATCAATGTGATATTCACAACCTTGGAAAAATTGAGGATGTCAAAAATGTGTTCATTGGCAAAGCATGCACTATGGAAGAAAAGAAAGGGACCGTTGATGCTTTATAGAAGTATCATGATGTGGTAGCATGGAGCTATGAGGATTGAAGACTTATGATACCTCCATAATCACGCATACCATCCCTCTCAAGCCCGATGCGCAGCCATTTCGACAAAGACAATGCCCCATCAATTCCTTATTGGAGCCAATAATCTACAAAGAAGTGAAGAAGTTGCTTTCAGCCAGAATTATCTTTTTGGTTAGGCACTCCACGTGGGTGGAAAACTTGGTCCCAGTCAAGAAAAAGAATAGAGAAATCAGATTGTGCGTTGACTTCTGCAATCTAAACAGAGCTTTAGAGAAGGACAATTATCCAGTTCCTTCACTGGATGAAGTATTGAAAATTGTTAACAGTTCACAAATGATGTCCTTCCTTGACAAATATTTTGGGTACAACCAAGTAATGGTGCAGCATGAGGACCAGCATAAAATAGAATTTACCACCAAGTGGGCACATTTTCCTATAGACGAATGCCATTTGGGCTCATCAATGTCGGTGCCACTTTTTAGCATGCCATGAACATCACTTTCAAATACCTGATTGGAAAGTGCATAATCATCTACATGGATAATTTAACTGTGTTCTCTAAGAAGCGGATTGATCATGTCTCCAATTTGTGTAAATTATTCTAGAGGTGTCGAGAGTTTGGAGTTTCCCTTACCTGAAGAAGTGCATCTTCAGAGTCATTGAAGGGAAATTTCTTGGGCACGTCATTTCGGAATGAGGCATCTCCATTGATCCTAAGTGCATTCAATTCTTACTAAAAATCTTGCTACCAGGCAGCAAGAAGGAACTGAAATCTTTCTTCAGAAAGATAAATTTTTTAAAAAAATTCATCACAAGCTTTGATGAGGTCGTCAAGCCACTTAACACTATGTTGAAACAAGATGATAAGATTGAGTGGACCCCAGAAGCAAAGCAAGCCTTTGAAGAAATTAAGAAAAAAATTCTTGAGGCACCTGTTCTAGTTATCCTAGACTATCTGAAGTCGTTCTACATTTACTCCTTTACTTCAGATCACTCATGTGCTAGCATCCTGACTCAAAAGGATGATGATGGAAATGAGCACCCAATCGCCTTCATTAGTGCTCCTTTGAAGGATGTTGAGCTATGATATCACAATGTGGAAAATCAAGCATATTCCCTTGTTAGAGGAGTTAAGAAGTTATGGCATTGCATCTTATGCAATAAGGTGTTTTCCATTGTTCTTGACCTAGCAGTGAAGACATTGCTCATGCAAAATGAGCTAGGAGAATGAAGAGAAAAGTGGGTCACCCTATTGCAGGTCATATGACATGAAAATTCAGCCCCTGAAATTAGTAAGAGGATAGGCACTCACCCAAACAATAACAAATAAAACAGCAGAGGAAGGACCCAAACTCACGATTCAGCAATATCAGCTTGAAGACGTTTCGCCAGGGGAATGGTACAACGGCATAGTCTACTATTTGTTGAACCACAAATGCCCGCCCAACCTACAAGGAGTTCAGAAACATGCTCTCCATCTGAAAATAAATACCTACATGTTGCAGGGATCCATACTCTACAAGAGGAATCACGAAGGTGTCTATTCGAGATGCCTCGGCAAAGAAGAAGTTGACTGGGTCTTGAAAGAATTTCATGATAATTTTGGCACCGGTCATGGATCTGGTCCTTCCATTACTCATCAGATCTTATGAGTAGGTTACTATTGGATGATAGTCTTCAAGGATTCTCACAACCATGTTTGCACGTGCCACATCTGTCAGACCACCGCAACCAGAGAGAACATTGTTGTCCCGTTGCAGCCAATTTTGGAAGTGAGACCGTTCACACAATGGGGTCTCAACTTCATTAGTTTGGTAATCCCACTGTCATTTGCAGGACATAGATACTTTCTAACTATTGCACTAGATGGATAGAATTCATTGCATGTAGGCAATGCACCATTAAGGTAGTTAAAAATTTTATTGAAAGTTTCATTTTAAATCAATTTGGTTGCCCTTATGCATTGTTATGTGATAATGGCCCTGCATTTACCTCACTCAAGTTTGCTAGTTGGGCCTTTTATTATGGAATATCCCTTAAATTTTCATCCAACTACTATCCTCAAGGAAATGGCTTAGAAAAATCCACCAACAAAAACTTGATCACTTGATCAAAAAACTGCTTGATAGGAATCCCAAAGACTGGCAAACCCAACTCCGTTTTTCCCTTTGGGCAAATCGCACACACCACAAGGCTGCCCTTGGTGATTCCCCATTCCACCTCATCTATGGCTTAGAGCCTATATTCCCCATCCACATAAAAATACCCATCCTCTAATTCATCATTAACTTTTACAAACAAGGGGATCATAAAGAAGATCGCGTGGTTGAGCTATTACACTTAAAAGAAGTGTGTGATTGTGCTATAGAAAGTTTCTCCAAACATCAGGGTGTAGTCAAGAGATGGTTTGATCGCCAAGCCAAAATCAAGGCCTTTAGTATTGCTGATTTAGTCCTATTTTAGGACAAGGCCCATGAGAAGAAAGGGGGACATGACAAATTCGACAAGCTCTGGCTTGCCCCCTTTCAGATAGTTGAAATCCTAGGAGACAATGTCTTT
This sequence comes from Sequoia sempervirens, assembly GCA_007258455.2. Lineage (NCBI taxonomy): Eukaryota > Viridiplantae > Streptophyta > Pinopsida > Cupressales > Cupressaceae > Sequoia > Sequoia sempervirens. Next base: position 30,224 of record VDFB02063739.1, on the reverse strand, counting down.
CGTCTAAAGACACTAACTAGTGAAGATGTCTCGTTGCCTATCAACAGGAAGCACCTAAAGAATTACTTCTAAGCCTGAGCTCTTTCAAGCTGATCTTTTGTAAATACTTGTACATAGGTTGGTTTAGGTTGCTTTTGGTTTGCTTTCATCTCGTTGCTCTGCAGTGCTTTCATTTTTTCCTGTTTCCCAACTCTTTTTATTTTGACGAGAGTGTTCTTTATTTTTGTTGTGGTGGTCATGCTCGTTCAATGAATGGCTCATTCTGTTGTTTGTCCTTAATTGTCTTTGGCTAAATATTCACGCTCAACCATTGGTCCCTGGTAGTTGCCATGGAATGACTTCCTCCTCTGAACTCTATCTTAGAACTTGACCCTTGGTTGAATCCTCCTTTTCGTTCATCTCAGATTCTACACAACATGCATGTTAATTATTTCCAAAGAGTTGTATAGTGGTTGTTTATGATGACTCAGTGAGCAAAAAAATCTTAAGTCTTCTCCAGTGACCACTGTGGTTCCCAAACCCATAGTAGGCTTCAATGCTTACACAGTTGAGCAAGGAAGTGCTAAAAGAAATACTGAAAGAAAAGAAAAGAAAAATGTTGAAATCAAGCAACCGTATGGGTGTGTGGATAAATCTACCAAGGCTATGGATGCTCGACTGGTAGTAGAGAAATATCTGTGGGGTCACAGTGACAACTCCGCCAGGGCTATGGATGCTTGACTGGTAATGGGGAAATGTCCAGGTTACTTTTGGGGTTGAACGATTCATGTAGCTTTCTCAGTAAAATTAATGGTCATTTGTCATAGTTTCTAAGGGAAGGGAATGAATTCACTAAACACACACTTCTAAAATGTTTCATAGGTTGACTCAACTAAGGACCCTATTATCCTACTTCACTTTTGGAAGTCGGCCCCTGGTTTGCAAAATAGAGATTTTGTGTTTTGAATGAGCATTTATCCTTAGAATGTTGGGGAGCGTTCTCCAATAGAGTCACCATTTTTTGTGTCATCAGCACACACACCCCATTCAGAATGGGGACCCTCTCGTTCCTTCACCTTGTTGGGTCACTTTTGGTTGCTGCCTCATTCTACGTGCCCCCCTATTTGGTGTCCAAAATGGTTAGTGAGCCTTAGGGAAGTCGCCTTTAATTGACCATATTTTTTCCTTCTCAAATTTTCAAAGTTTTGAGTCTTTGTGGGACCCCACTGCTTGTTTTCCTTGGTGTTTTAAAGTTAACATCCATGAAGCCCATTAGGTCCACTCTACTAGGTCACCCCTCATGGGTTTTCGTCGCCTCACAACCACTCCCAATGGCCATCCCCTTGTCGTCTTTTTGCCTGCGTGGGACCTGATGCCTCTGGCACCGTCCATTTATTTCCAAACTACCAAATGTCCATCAGCTGACTACTGCCAGACTGTCAGATCCCAGTGCTCCCATGGCCATTTTTGAAATTGCAACCCACCAACCCAATGTCTACCATACAAGCATTCCTTTCTAGTATTTCATGCCTCATTTTCTATAAATAGGCAAACTGCAGATGTCATTTTCACCTGGTAGTCGCTCAGAGAGAAGTCAAAATGAGTCAGAGCCTTTTGTCAATGCCGCCTTCAAGCCTGAAAAGTTCCCTGGATGATTCAAAGTCATTTTCATGTCGATCTTTCACCTCCTTCATCGGATTCTCAAGGTGAGTTCGTCGCCCTGTGCCCCTCTTTGTGTTTTTCCTCAATTTCTTGCAAAACTGATAAATTTGAAAGGGAGAAACTCATGAACTAAGTAGAGGAGACTAGGGTGCACAAAACCCATGTGATAAAATCTTAGTGAACTTCACAAATCAATCATTATCTGACCACAGAACCTTGACTTCCTAGCGCAATTCTTCAGCCAAAGCATTCATGCTTTGCAGGCCCCAGGGCTCCCATCGTCATAGCTAGCACTTGAAAATGAAGTTAAACTTGAAGACGTCCAACAACCCCTTCAGATCCACCATCATGGGAAGCTCCCATCTCCTTTCCACCTTAACCTAGCAAAATTTCATATACTAAAAGGAGGTCCAACAAGCCACTTGGCTTTGTCCCCATGGGAATCCATCCCTGAGGCATTGCTCATAACTTTTTGTCCTGAATGGCTTTGCAACCCCGGCCTTCTGATGGCTAGATCCAATGCTTCCAATTTCCCATGAGATCACTCTTGCAAAATCTCAAGCGTCGACCCTATATTGGGCCCTGCCTCACAGACTTTTTCCCACGAGCTGTCGTGGTGAGCCCTCCATCCTCAATAGCCCTTGACATCCAAAATCCTACCATTTGGAACTTGACTCCACTATAGCCACCAAGGATGTCGAGGTGAAATTTTCAAGGGTTGTGCATTAAGCAGACCCCTCCTGGTGGGTCACTATCTTCGAGACTCCATCTCGTCCTCACTGTTACTAAAAAGAAAACTACCTCTGGTATTTTCTCTCACCATAGCTGCCTGAATACAAAATGAATTTCCAAGTGATTAACTTTCAACAGGTCATCCCCCATGGACCTCTGTCTTCGAGACTCTGTCTCATCCTCACCGTCACTCAAATGGAAAATTTCCTCCCTCCTTCCACTTCCTGGAACTTGACCTCACCTTGGCCACTGAGCTTTTAAATGGTGAAGTAAAGCATGACGACCTCATCTCCACTGGGACCCAATCAAGCGGGTTTCTCCCATCAAACTGCTATAAGACATTCGTCATCTCAAATGGCAATCACCAGATGCCCATCTACCTCCTCAGACCCAAAATTCCTAAGTGACAAGAGATTGTGTTGACCACCTTCAAAAGCCACAAGTCCTGCCTGTTGGAACTCCACCCTTGGAATTTCATCCTACCATAGCCATTCTCAACGTCAGACCTCTAATAGCCAAGCTACCTCCTGGTTCGTATTGCCAAAAGGTGGTCTAAATGCCCTCCAAACTTCAAACTGACTTTGACCCACATGTTAGAATATGGAAAGCTCCCTAATGGACCTTTCAAATTGACCAAACATGATGGCAGGTTTGGAAAAGTGGGCCTCCATGCCCTATTTTCTATCCCTCTTGCAGTTTCCCCAAATAGCCATCAGCCCAGGGAAATCCGACCCCCAGGACCCAAATTGTTGAAACTCCCTCCTGCAAAATGCTAATGCCAAAGTGGAACATATGTTAGGATTCTTGAAAGATTATTTATCCAATCTATCATCGTTTGTAGGATTTTGGCTAATTTTCCCATTTTTTCATGCTTGAACGTGCTCACCTCTCTCTTGCACATAAGATTTATGGAATTAGGTGCAGGACCTTTGGGAATAGCCGTGAAGAAGGACAAAGGAAAGAAAATAGCTAAGGCACCCCATGGAAAATACAATAAGGATCAGATGAAGTATAAGTTCCAAGGGGAACCTCTGAACTCTAGAGTCACCACAACATGGAAGGAGATCTCTAATACAAACATCGGACAAGTAGACATCAATAAATTCAAGCAGAGAGTCTGAATCAGCCCCACCACTGAAAGTGCAAGAAAAATATAAAGCAGTGGATTAGCTAAGGTTGCAGGCTTCCCTCCAGCTCTCATTGCCCCTAAACTGGTGATGACCTATAGAGAGGCCTATCAAGAGGAAACTAGAATCATAGAGGATAGAGACAGAAATATATTGGTTGATCTATCAGCCAAGTCAATAGAGAGAGTTTTCCACATCCCTACCCATGGGGAAATGGAGGAAGCCACCATAACTAATGCCAGGGAAAGATGGGATGTGGATCCCCTCGGGTGTAAAAGGATTATAAATCAGTATTGGTTGAAAGAGAAGAGGGGTAGTGTAGAAAAATTGTCCTAGGAACTCTACCATAGAGCTTTCTATGAAGAGTACCATGATTTGGTAACTTTATTGAGCAGGGTCATGGGCCTCCCCACCGTAGTTTATTTCCAAGAGTGGATGTTCTAATTCATGGAAGAGATCCTCAGGGGAAAATTCAAGTTCTATTGGCCAAGAATCATCAGCAATTTCCTATATGAACAATTTGTAGTTGTAAAGAAGAAATCAAGGTTTTATATGACCTCATATCTTATCTACCTACTGGCTGATAAAACACAATACAAAGGTTTGTTCAAGGCTCCAGACACAGAACCAGGCAGAGAACTAAAGGTTTATGATAGGTACCCTCAATTGCAATATAGAAACTTCAAGAGGGATTACTCCATAGTTAATGATACCTTCATAGGCCACATCATTAGATTGCTTAGCGGTGACTTTGAGAGAAGAGTCTCCCACAATGCCAATGCTTTCCTCAAGCAATTTTCCTTCCTGTTTATTCAATTTCCAAAGTTCACCTACATTCGAGCTGAAGGATTTTCGGACAAACCATACAAGCTGACTTGGTATCCCAATGACCAGATAATATTGTTAAAAATTTCTCAACAGTTGTGATAGGAACATTCCCTCCTAAGTAGCAAACATAAGGAAAGGATCCCTTATCCCCTCTCTTTTGGCCAGGGGCTATACGAGCTTCACACATCTCAATGTGTTGATAATTCAGAGAAAGAACTAGTGGAATACCATTTACGGCTCCACACTACCTAGCCATAGATGGACCCCAATGGTAAACTCAAGAAGGCGGTCAGACCTGAATATTCCCATTTACATAGTGTTGAGGACTTTTGGGTTAATTGCAAAGATGATAAAGAAGTGCAAATGAGGCACTATATGTAGATGACTGCATACTTTGTGAAGAGCGTCAAATTGTTCCTGATGCCAGACCAAGTAGAGGAAGAAGAGAATACAATGGTTGATCCTCAATACCATGTAGTTACTAATCTCACATTTCCTTTGATTGATTGGAATGAGCAAGAGGCCAATGACCTTGATATTTTTTCAAAGCCCGTCAAGGCTAGGACAAAGGAATGGATCGATGGGAAAGTTGCCCGATTGAAACAAGGAGTGACCTTAACCTATGAGGAGCTTGAAGAAGAGCATACAAGCAAAAATAATAGTGGGAAAACTGCTGCCCCAACAAAAGAAGCTTCCCAATCTCCTCCCATCACTAGATTAAGGAAGAGAAAAGAGGTAGCTGAAAAGCAGTCTAATCCCTAAGTGTATTCAAGGAAATATTTGGAGGGTGAATCCTCCAAAAGACCAAAGACATTATGAGGTCTTGATACCATCCAAGAAGACCCACTCCATGAGGGAGAAGAAATGGAGGCTGAGCAGCCAAGGTCTCCACCTGTTACCTCCACTACTACTACAACCACCCTATTGCCTACTTCTCAAGAAATGGTTGCTACCTCTTCACCTACAGTGGATATATTAGTCCACCTTGCTTCCACTCCACCTATTGCACAAGTAACGAAAATAGATTCTTCCTCTGCCACCACCTCTCTGCTATCTTCGGCTTCCATGTCTTTGACCACATCTCTCCCATTAGCAACAGCAATAATACCAATTCCTACGCTCTCACTTATAGAGGCATTCTCTTGACATATGTAGAATGTTCCTACAGAGCTATCGGGGGTGTTGATGAATCCAGCTATTCAAGTTGCCCTGGCACAGATTCTTGCCAACATTCCTGCCTCATCTCCTTCAATTGAACCACCATAAATTAAGGCTACAATTTGGATATCCAAGGAGTTAGAGAGACAAGAAAAGGAAGTGACAAGGGAATTGGGGGAGGAAGCAGACAACTATCATGAGCACCCAGAGTACCAGCATCTTCCAATTGACAAAGTGGTGCACGAAGGAGAAGAATTAGAGTCCTTCGAGGGTGATGAAGAAGACGATGGCACAAAATATATTGTAGAAACCTTTGATGCAAACCTTGAAGAGGAGTTGGTTGGGAAACTCAGAGATGCTAGAGAGGAAGTGGAAAGACCACCTTTCAAAGAAGAAAAAGAGTCAAGTGATAAAATGGAAGAAGATACTAAACTTCCAATTGGGGAGCAGAAAGAAATCCCCAAACATGGTGAAGAGATACCTCCTCACTGTGAGGAAGAGGAAAGGAAAGAAGAAGACAAAGCTAAAGAAGAGGCTAAAACCCATAAGATCCTAGAGACAAAGCAGCCTGAAAAACATGGGAAAGATGAGGAAAAAGAATAGAAAATTTTTGAAAGGGAAGACAGCCTTAAAGAGCACACAACCACTGAGTCTTCGCAAAAGGAAACTATGTTCATCCATGACTCAAATGAGGATGAAGGAGAAAGGACCAAATAGGAGAGTCCAACTGGTAAGGTAATGGAGATTGAGCACACCCACAAAGAGGAGGTTGGTCATGAATCTTTGAGGGGAGAGTCTCAAATGCTTGAGTGGCTAGAGAAATAGCTAGAAAAGAAGGATCCTACCCCAAGGGATCCAAAGGCAAGGCTAGAGGCCATCTTGGCTCGATCCTAGGTCAACACAAAGAAAGAGAAGAAGCCTAAGGTCAAATCCCAATTGATAATGGATGCTTCAAGGTCTAGAAATGTGCAAATAGCCACCCTAGTATTGAATGAAGAAGGGGTAAGTTACAATATTTCTACCTTAGCTATGGGGACAGCCACATGAGAGTAAAATATTGACCATCTCCAGGGGTCTGTTGCCACCATCGTGCATCAAATGCACAAGGATAAGATCTCCAAGGAGGAATTAAAGGCACAAGTGGTTGATTTGACAGCATATATCTAACAATGGTCATCAATGGAAGAGATCCCTACCACATCCTTGGCACCACCACAACTGTTGTCCAAGGAGCAAATTGACAAGCTTGAGAAGAGAAAGAATTGGACAAAGGCCACAGAAGATTGGTTTGGGAAAGTCCTCTACAATGACAGTATAGGCTTGAGACATATAGTCAAGACCACCAATAAGTTCCTTGAGGTGTTAAGGATACTTGAAGGTACAAGGAATTTTTGCACTGACCTCCCCAATCTATATAGAATCAAGTACCCCAAACTTGAGGCCATCCTCAAGATACCAGATATATTATGGGAAAATGAGCTTAACTTGGTAAAAGATTACCATTGGCTTTTCAAAACATGGAAGCTAAGCCTAGATCATTGAAAGGAGGTATTGGAATGGGTGTTCCATGAGGTAGAGATGGACATTGATTGGGCTAAGGAAGTCAAAGAAAATTGTACATAATATTTGAAGTTGCCGACAGATCTTGATATTCCCACAAGTGAGATGGATGCGGATAAATTAGAGCCATACTTCCAAAAGAATTTTGAAAGAGGAACCGTAGATGCACTAACACCTAATTTCCAAGGCTTCGATGCATGAGTCTTTTCTCAGTTTGAGCAAGTAAAGAAGAACAGGCCAAAGTATGACAAGGATTTAGATACCTTCACCAACAAATCAAGAAAGTTGAATTTCCAGGTGATGCAATCAGATATATTGGAACGAAGCAAGCTCCAATCATTAATCTTGAAGTTTATAGAATATGCCACAATAAAGAAGAGCAAAGGAAATCTGGTTATTGAAGATGAGTTCCTCACAAAATGGCTACAACAAAAGGGAAATCAGCAAAAGACAAATTTGCTACAGTGTTGTCATGTAAGGACAAAATAGGGAAAAGACCAAAATGTAATTTTAAATTGTAATATATTTGGGGGTAGGTGAAACCCTAGTTTGTAGTGAATCTTTACCACACAATGCAAATCAATCTTGGCCATTCATTTTTCCTTTTTAACACTATAAATAGGGGGTCTCATCTCATTTTCAAAGGGAGTTGAGTTGTTGTAAAGGCATGCTGCAAAAAATTTAATAGAATTTCATTAGCTTTTGGTGGACTCTTGAGTTTCTATTGCACGTTATATGGTTCTTCTCCCATATTTAGTTGATTTGAATAGATTTACTTTGTTTTTCTTCATGTTTTAGTTTACTTTAGTAGAGTAGTTGATGTTTTTCAATGATTGTGTAGCATTTTGTTATGTTGATGTCTTTCTTGTCCATACTTTTTGTTGTTTACTAATGGTAGATAGTTGTGTAAAGTTAGTCTAGGCATAAACTAAAAGTTGCTCCAAAATTATATCTTTTATTCATGCATGTTTATGGTGAATGAATGGTTGAATATTTGTAGTCCTTAGAAGCTTGCACAAGTTTCATGATACTGTGAGTTAATCTAGTTAAGTGAAATTATGTTTTGGGAAGTTTTTCTATAGTAGAACCCTCCATGATTACTGTTCATTGCTAATTTTAGACCTAGGAACCTCCTCTCTTCCCTGCCTTTTTCCTTTTTTTAATAAATAAACTATGCTAAGGTTCATTGCACATTGTAAATCCAAATCTTAAGTTGAAATATGAGTTTAAGATTATCATTTGAAATTGCAGCAAATTGTACATTAACTTCCCATCTCAAGAACTCCATTTTAAAATTCACCTCGCCTTCAGCCAAACTTTGTAAGCTGCCCTGTGATTACCATCAAAATTACATCAAACATCAATTGAGAGATTTCATGCACGTCGTGACCTAACACCCGAGAGACCTTGGGGTGATTTTCAACAACTTTTTGTTGGAGATTTCCTTTCAAGAGAGGTAGTAGACCTACGCACTACTTGTATTGAGAAAGTGAATTAAACACCCATCAACAATCATCTCATTATCTTTTCCCTTCAACACAGAAAAATTCTTCAACCTTACTGTCTTAGCATCAATCTTTCCTTCATCAACCTTTCCTTCCAAGTTCATTTCACTCTTCAAGTTTACCATTTTAATACCTTCAAATGTAGAAGTGGTTGCAAACTCTTTACTCTTTTCTTCCAATATTGGATCACTTTCCAAACCTAATATCCTAGCATCCTCTTCTTTTCTTCTTTCCTCAACCCTTACAAACTTTTTTTTCCTAACATGATCACCTTACCTACCTTGTTTTTTCCTTCACATCTTCCACCAATAGAGTTAATGTAAAAGTGCTTTCATCTTTCTCAATCTGATATGTATTGATTCTTCCATCATAAATGGTATGTCTATCAAACTGCCATGGTCTTCCAAGCAACAAATGACAACAATTCATGGGAAACACATCACAAAGAATGTTATCCTTGTATCCACCAATGTTAAATTCAACCAAATATTTTTCATTAACCAAAATAGACTGATCATCATTCAACCAAGATACTTGATATGGTTTTTTATGAGGAATTTTCTCTAACTTCAGTTTATCAACCATTTCATTTGACACCATGTTATCAGTAGAACCTAAATCTATAACTACTTTGCATACCTTTCTATTACATTTGCAAGTTGTCCTGAATAGTGTTATTTGAGTTGTCTCCTTCTCCTTGGATGCTTGAAGTAGTGTTCTTCTCACCATCAAAAGTTCTCCAACTTCTAGAGCAACAAGCTGACTAGAAGAGTTTTCACCTTCACAATCATTCCCTTGCACCAATTAAACCCTTTTGTCTCCATCGCTTGAAGTAGATCCTTGTTTATCTAGAAACTTCCATGCTAGATGCCCAAACTGATTGCAATTGTAACACCTCCCTGAAAATGAGTTTGAACCTCTACCTCCACCAAATCTTCCTCTAAAGCCTCTAAAACCACCTCTTGGATCAATAACTTGTTCTTTACCTTTACTTGCATCTTCTTAATCTTCATAGGTCTACCTTGCACCTCCCTATTAGTTTTTCCTTTGCCTCTTCCTTGTCTTTCTTGCCTTATTTTAATCCTTTCCCTTTCCTTGACATCCAATTGGAAACATTCCTCAACTGATCTAGGTGTTGTAAGACAGATATCATCTTGAATGTTGATTCTAAGACCATTTAAATACCTTGCAACCTTTTATGCCTCAAATTTTGTATGTCTTGCTCTAATACTCAACCTATAGAACTTTTCAGTGTATTCCATCACATCTAACTCCTTTTGCTTCAAACTTTTTCACTTCCTAAAGGTCTGAATTGCATAATCTACAGGCAAAAATTGTGTCTTCACTTTGGCTACCATTCGATCCCATGAATTTATCTTTCTCTTTCCCTTCTTGACTCTTTATCCCTGGACATAGTTCCACCATGTTAGGGAAGTGCCCTTCAATTTGGTTTTTTCAAATTTCACCTTCTTATCCTCTTGTACCTCCTCAAATTCAAAGAAGTTATCCAAAGCATCTACCCAAGCCAAAACTTCCTCATTGTCCATCTTACCACTATACATAGGCACTTCAACTTTCACCTTTGGAGTACCATCCCCCTTGACATACTTTCGCATCCTGACCATTCTCATTTCCTCAGGGTCCAATTCCTCCTCATCACGGACTCCTATTGGAGGGTTCTCACTCTCACCCTCATTCTCCTTATCACTTTGGTCACCACTGGCCATTCCTCTTCTCTGATTTTTCTCCAAGGTTGCTATTCTGGCTAGGGCTACTTCTTGAGACTCCTTCTAGAGCCTCTCCTTAATAAGGGTCATCCTGCAATAATGGGTTACACTTTTTGGCCAAACTTGACATTGAAATCAAAATTTTCAGAGAAAACTTAACTTTCTGACACTTATAGTAGGTAAAATATTAGGAATTTAAAAATGATGTAAACTAATGATTTGTGAGGTTTTGTCTGTAGATTTTAAATGTATTTAAAAAAAAAAAAATGAAATTAAATTGTAATTTCTTTGCATCTCCTTTGATAACTAGTTTTTAATAATAAACAACATTTTTAAAAAGTAGTGTGTACTTCGGCTCATAGAACTTTTTTTCTACAAAGGATAAAATTTTGATTCTCTTGAATTTAGGTTGGTAACACAAGTACCTAGTGCTTTCATTTTGTCTCATAGCATTTTGTTGAATAGTTTTCTTTTATTTAAGTTTTGAAGTCAAAACATTTATAATTTAGACATAGGTGCACTTCAACTCACATAAGTTTTTTGGTATGTATTGAAATTCATTTTTTCTTTTTTTGTTGGAACAAGGACATCAATACCTAGAGAGTATATATTTTTCAAAAAAAAAATCCTTAAATTTACTATTTTTCCACAATGATTTTTCATCGAACTTGATGTTCGATGAAAAACCTATGTACAATAAAACCAAAAACTAAAATATAAAATAACAACAAAATATATTAAATTTATAGTTGTTGGAAAGCACATTTTGAATGCTACAATCATCCAACTTGGTTTATCAAGTTGACTCCATTTGCACCTCCTTCCCAAGCTTCGATAGTCAAAAAAATGCATAAATTTTGAAATAGTGGAAGGGAAGGTGAAAAAAGGGGGTTCATTTGAACCCCCCCTATATGGTGCAAGAGGGGGTTCATTAGAAGGGGGGAGGGGTTCATTCAAAGGGGGGGTTCATTAGAAGGGGGATGGTTCATTCGAACCCCCTTTATTAGAAGGGATAAACCATTTTAAATTTTTTGATGGGAATTTCTAATTTTTCTTCATTTGAAAAATTGTAACCCACTATTGTGGGTTTACCCATAAACATATGTTCTTTTAGTTCTTTAACCTCTTTGGCCATTAGATTTTTCTTTGGAGGCAATTTGCTTATGACAATTCTCATTCACTTTCCCACTTTCAATCAAAACCTATGCTCTGATACCACCTGATGTAGAGTAGGGAGGAAATCAACCACTAATCACAATTCCAACCAATTTTAACAATCCTTCAATCATCAAAACCCTAACTAGGGTGATTTCTCACACTACTCTATATTCCTTGTAGGTCTGCAACAATGGTTTCTTGACCATATATCTCAAATCCAGCCTCAAACCCATTTCTCAATAGGCATTCTAGATACCCATTTTCCTCAACTTCAACATATCCAATTTACTCAAGCACTTGTTTTAGACCATCATCCCTAAAAAATTGAATGGTATGTTGGTTTTAGGCTCAATTAGGCCTCTTTTTCAAAGGAACTACAAGGTGGACTCTTCCCCAATCCAAAATCTCTACTCCCAGACTTGAAACAGGTCACAAATGGCTAGATTCAACAACTATCATAAATAGAAACTCCCATAAATAAATTCAACCACTAAACCCTTATCTATGCCAATTTAGGCTTGCCACAGGAGGGTTTATTGAAATTCAATACTCCAAGGGCCATGTTTCACCTTACTATCACTTACAACACATCTTCCTAAGTGTTCACAAGCTTCACAAACTATCTTCCATGCTTTATTTATCTTATTTCATCAATCTCCTATCTTAACCCCCCATTTTTGGATTCAAAACATCATTATAATTTGCTAGGGAACCACCATAAACCCTTCAATCCACCTACGCTACTCATTAAACATAAATAAAAAAATAAAATACTTATAACCATGTCATTCCACCAATTTATTTCAAATTTCCCTGGGTGGAATGGCCTAGGTTTGCATTTATATTCTTCAAACCCTCAAGTTCAGGGTTTACAGAGTGTTTTCTATAAAAGCCTTCAAACTACCACTATTCTTAATGAAAATCTAAAAAATAACTCCCAAATCAAAGAAGACTCATTTATTTAACACTTAAAATTCATTTCATAGCATATACAGAATGTACATAACCGTACAGTTCCTAGAAGCAACAGAAAACACAAAATTTGTATAAGAAAATAGAGTTTTTGGTATTGCTTGATCTCAAAACTTATAACTAGAAGACTCCTCGAATGTTTACAAGAATGTTTGAATTTTTTCCCATCCAAAACAAATGATATAATTGACTCCCTAACTACTTGACCCTTCATATTCCTAACTCTTGCAATTTTGAATTTTTGCAATGACAACTTTTGACAAAATTTTGCAAAACTTGACTTGTACTAGAACCGACTCAAATGACTTATTACATTATAAGATGGTTTATTATGACCTTATTTTGATGAAAAAAAATTCAAACCATGCTAAACCTATCACATGACCAAACTTAACCATATTTACAAGATTTGATTTGGTGCCCCTACACTAGATAGGAACCCAAAAGAACACATAAAAGTACAAAGCAATCACTCACCAACCATGGATTTGGGACTAGAAATAATTGAGAGTGATAATATATATATATATATATATATTGATTGGTGCAAAAATGGATATATGAATATCACTCTTTCTCCAACCAATCACTCAAGGATGTCCTAGGAGTCCCAATTGGACTGACTAACAACCTCACAAGGTGAGTCAATTTACAATGAGGAGAACCTAGGAGGGGGTTCTTTCAACTTTAAAGGGGTTCACCACCAAGAAAATTCTTGGAAAAGACAAACAAACATTCAACCTACAAACCCTAATTATGCAAGCTAAATGAATAGTGCAAATAATGAAATTATGCAACAACAAGGTAGGACGTGTGTACCTAGGAAGTCTGGAGATGTTATGAGGATTCTGGAAATATAAAAAAGCTACCAAAAAAGTGTTATGGAGGATTAAGACGCCTAGGGTGGTGTATTAGTCCTACTACTATTTTTTGGGGTGGATGTAGAGTCTTTGGATGTCAGAACTGGATCTAAAGGAATATCTGAAAAATATGCTTGGGAGGATTAAGACACCCAAGGTGGCGTATTAGTCCCATTTTAAATTTTTGGAATTTATGAGTGTGGTCCTAAAGCTTAATATTTGAACTTTCTTCTTCACCAAGTATTTAGATTTGAACCTGCAAAAAGACCTGCAAAACAAAGGAAATTGGATTTGCTTTTTACGGGGGTTTTCCTTATTGAAACCCCTTGTTTGGTAATTAAACCTTGATGAAAAAGCATAGATTTGAGAATGGAAATGTGTGTTCCCTAATCTTAAGTTTTTCTAATATTATGCAAGCTAGAACATGAGGAAACCATATTCAAATGTGTTAGAATAAGATCCCTAAGATGAAAGTGTAAATGACCTGTGAAGGAGATCTTCAATCACCCTAATAGGCTATAAGCATGAAATATACCTTCCTTAGGTAGAAAATAGAGCAATAATGGAAGATGGAATCAATCAAGAAACAAGTCATTAGGATTGGATAAATGACTAGTTGCATCTCCAACCTAGAATCTCTCATGACCCACAATAGGCATACATTACTAATCCCTGGAAATGCTAGATCTTGGCTTGAAAATAGATTTGAAAAACCTGCAAAAACACAATAGAAGGTTGCTTGAAGACTTGAAACACTCCTTCAAACTTGCTTCACATGTCACTTGTTTGCTTCAACCTATAGACTTAGGTGAAAATGGGGTGTGAATCTTACTTTTATAGGAATTCCTACCTAATAACCCAATTATTAGATCCCAAGGCCAACAAAAGGTCATATAAGTTACTCAAATATTTTCATTTACTGCTCTTAATTCCTGAAAATAAAGGCCCTAGGACTGAGACACCCTAGGTGGTGTCATGGTCCCACTAGGTGGGACTAAGATGCCACCAATGGCGTCTTGGTCCCACAAGGCTTAATTTTTCAATTCAAAAGGTGGGTTACCAAGATTGATGATTGCTTATGGGTTTTGGTCAGATTTAAAGTTGTAATATGCCTTGGGATACAAAAAAAGGGGCCTTAGGGTCCCATAATAAGTGACCTAAAGGGAAATTAATGCAAGGGGTGCTAAAATAGGTCCAAATTATGTGTGAAAATGCAAAGGTATGCATTTTTCTATACTACATATATATACACGCATGCACCAACATTTCCATGATGAAGCATGGGGTTCTATAACCCTGTAGCCTTAGAAGCTTATTTATTTCTTCACAAATTTTATTAGCATTTAACATGCATTAATTGATGGTTCAATCATTCTGAGAGAGAAGGATTTCACCGAGTGATAACATCACTTCACCAAGGAATCAATAGAACATTAACTATGTCCTTCACATTTTATCATTCATAGAGTATGATGAATTCCCATGACAAAAGATAGCAACAAGCTTACTCGTCATTGCATTGATAGATTAAGCTATCACCATCACTTACCACCCAAATTGGATGGATGACATATGGTAACAATACAATTCATTCATTGTGTGGTCATTAACAGTGATATAAATTCACTTAGCCATTTGGATTAGTGCCCACATGACAACATTGATACAATAACACCGACACCATAAGGTTTCATGCTATAATGCAATAATTCACAGTGGTTGTTAAAATAATATGTAAATATTGGTCGGTTTGAATGGCCTCAACCTTTTGAAAAGAAACAAATAGGTAGAACTCATTGTGGAGAGCTAGATGATACCCACACATGCAAGCTTAACATATCACAAGCTGGCCATGGTGGCTTCGACCCCAACTACTTTATGATTCAACCCAAGTCGATTATCAAAGTCAACAAACAAATGCAAGCTCATACTAGAAATGTTGAACACAACCTCAAAACAATGAAATGAAATTTTTATTTGATTCAAGAAAGTATCATATAGGGGATTCATATTATCTTGCTTTTTTACAACACTGGAGATTTTTTTGTTGTACTTTTGGTAACAATCATTCAATCCCTCTACTTTTTCTCTTCTTTGGATCTTCCTAGATCTTCCCTTGATTTTTTCCTCTCCAAATCTTTGCTTAATTTCTCCCTTTTCACTTTAGATATTTTTTTTACTAATTTTAGGAGATAGTGGTCTTGAATTCTCTTGTCTCCATATCCCTTACATGGTCACCCACTTCCTCCTCTTTTTGAGCATTGACTGAAGCTTTTCTCCATGAGAGGGGGCCAGCCCCTATCCCATTAATGATGGGAGTTACAAATTTTAAATCCCATGATTTCATTATTCCCATGAAAGTAGAATTAAATTTTAGGAAAAACATTCTTATATATATGTATGTGTGTGTATGTATATATATATATATATATATATATATGTATATATATATATATTCATATTCAATTTATCTACGTGAGATTATACATATATTCAAAATGTATTTTTTTAAACGTACATGTTTATTTTATCCACTTCATTTCCTTGTCAAAGGTCGAAAATAGTCACTCTATGGTTTATGACATAGAACAAGTTTTCTACACAGTTGATTCAAGGAAACCCTAGAGATCTCAATCCAAGGGTGGAATAAGGGAAAGAGATCTACTAAAGGATTTCCTAGGGTGTGATTAAAGAAAAAAAGGGGCTTCACCACCAAGCTATGGCTTGGAAAGACTAAGAATATACAAGATTTAATGATAAAACCTAATGATATGCAAGACTTAAATAAATGACCTAGAAATGAGTTTGAATCAAAAAGGTAAACTGAGAAAGTATAGAGGTGCACCTATAAACCTAAATGTGCTTGGGAAAAGGTCTGAAATGCTAAAAATGATAAACTTAATGCTCACTATGACTCATACCCCAGGCTGGGCAATTTAGTCCTAGATCAAGGTTTCTAGGTAGAAATAGGAATCTCACAGGGACAAATCTGAATCTCCTAAAATTTGGAAAAAGGAAATACTAGGACTCATACGCCACAATTGGAAATTTAGTTCTGGTATTAGTGTTTGGCAGAAATTTTGGTATTCTTTGGTGATTTCCTATAGCTTTCTTCCTTCCAAATTTCTAAGTTTGAAACCTTGAATTCTAGCTTGTAGGTGACTTTTCGTGATCTTGTAATGTAGGTGACAATTTGGATAACTTTTTTCAATCTTACAATTTTTTCTTCAAAGGATCTTCAAGCCACCAAACACCTAGATCTGCAATCATACATGTAGAGAGAGAAAAAGTTGTTAATTGTTAGGGAATAGGGGTTTTCCTTGCTCAAACCCCATTTAGGTAATTAAACCTTCTGATGAAACAATGAAACGTGAACAATGGTACCTTGAATGATGTCTTGGAATGTAGGTCAACAATCTAACATGAAGTGGTCATGTAGAATGTATATCTTGATCTTGAATTAGATTTAGGACAATGTTTTTAATCTCGGATCTTGAATACTACATCACAACATTAGCTCAACAACATGCTTGATGCATTATGCCTTTGATATGATGATGGATCTTGAATTTTTGCAACAAATGATGAAGAAATCTTCCCTTGGATGCCTTAGAAATGATCTTGAATACTCTATGATGCTTTTGTGAAGTCTTAGGATGCTTGATTCTTGATTTCTTAGGTTGATATCATGAATGCTTAGGTGAAATAATGATATGAAAAAAAAATTATATAGGTACTTCATCTAACTTACCATTTATTAGATCCCAAACACTAACATACATGAAATTTGAATCCAAAACCCTAATTTCCCACTCAAAACCCTAAAAAGGGGGCAAATGGGATTCATACACCACAAGTGGCATATAGGTCCCATCTGGGTGGGACTCATATTCCCAAGGTGGCATATGGGTCCCACCAAGCCTTTTTGGTCAAAGGAAATGTTAGGGAGTTGAGATTTTAAGTGTATTTGTTGATTATGTCAGGATCTTAGTTGAAATAAGCCTCGGGACGTATAATAAAGGGTCTTAGGGGCCTATTAATGATGATATGAAGGTCATAAATGTGAGAGGTCACAAAACTTAATGTGAAGGTCTAAATGAATACACTTTACAACACTTTAAATTAAGGAAAAATTAGTTCTATTTAGCTTAAAAGGGCCCTAAACCTAATGTGAATGTGTAAAACACATTACAACACTAGATCAAGGCAACATTAGGTTCACTTTAATGTTAATATTTTCCAAATTAAGTGTGAAAATGTAAAGGGCAACATTTTTCTATACTACATTTAGCCCCCACTTTAGTGAGAGGAGGAACTTGCTTCAAACTCACACTAAAGTAGACATTCAAGAGGGGTCCTCATGTACCAATGTGGATGGTCTAAGATGAAAAAAATCAAGGGGGTGGTCAAGCCCCCATGATCCAAGATCCTATGTCAAACCAACATAAGAACAAAAGGACACACACAAGGTGTACAATATCCAACAAAACAAGATACACAATCATGCAATGTTAAAGACATAGAGATGAAAGAAAAGGAAAGAGAATATGGACCAAGCTTTGATCGTTTGTCCCGCACATTGTGGATCAGATCTAAGTTGTTTGTTTAAAATGCATGCTCACCTTGAGGCAACAGAACTTCAAGTTGTCTATTGGGCGAGTATCCAAAAAGGGTGGCTTACAAGTGGAACATGTCCACTATGCAAACCAAATGCACGCTCACAAGGGCTAGTGGAACCTCAGGTTATCCACTAGGTGAGCCCCTAGAGAGGTGATACACATATGCACATGGCCGATATGCGCTCACACACACAAGCAAGTGGCTATGGGAAAGTCACACTTAAGTTTGGCTCCCATACGTACAACCATACCAAAGCTATACCTCCTAATAACTTTGATAAGGTGCCACACAACATAATAGCAAGATTCATGAGGCAAGAGAAACTTCGCATGCTTGACACCCATGAACAAACAAGATGGATCCACAGGCAAGCAAAGTGTGTTATGAAATGTGGCCATATAATGGCTATTGTAAAAGAGTGTAAGGTACATTCAAAGGGATTTTGCTTAGCTCATGTAAGGTTTCTTCTTAGGGAAATCGTGCCTAATGTCTCCAAGAGAGGACAAATCAAAGAAATATCATGCTCTCATAGGAAATCAAACCCAATGACACCACCAAGAAAAGGACACACCACAAGAAAAGAGAAAATCTCACAGTGAAACATGAGTTTTGATGTATTCTCCCACTTAAAGAGGTTGCTAACACCACTGTTGTGAGCAACTGCTTTAAAGTAGAAGAAGACATGAGAGGTTATTCAAAAATCCCTATGCTAAGTCATATGTTTCTGAATGAAACTACATCATGAATAAGGGGTTGCATAACTTAGTATGTCACATGCGAGCCATCTTAAGGCTTGTTGTCCACATCCCAAGCTTACTCTTATATATACATGAAAGGTGGTAAACTCTTGTAGTAAAAAAAATTTCATGGTCTTGGAGGAAGAGATATTAAACAATCTTGTAGGAGTCTCGACAAGATACCCTCTTGATCAATATTAGAAGATGTTCCTTTATTTGCACAAGATGTCATAAACACACTAAATGATAAGGCCTTAGATGAAAATGGAGATAAAGGTGGTAAACCTAGATCTTTCTTCAAAGAGTATGGTATATCAATTTTCTTTGTGTGTTCATTGTATCCATGTTTAGGAGGGAGTTTGTATCCAAGACCATAACAATCTTTCAATTCACATGAAGGGGGTTTATGCTTCTGAGAAGGATTGGCTTCTTCATGAGAACACAAATCCTTTTTAGGTTTCTTAAAGTTATGCATCATCCTCTCATGAGGGATGGGAATTAAATAGCCCCCATCACCACCATGGGGTAATGTTGTTGATGTAGAACCAAGTTGAGAAAATGAAACACAAGGTTGTTTTGGTTTAGATTGTGAGATTTTGGACTCTCCCATAAAGGAGGGTGTAAAATCTAATGAACCCCAATTGTCACTAGAACTTATGTCTGAAAATGAACCATTTTTATATGACTCTTTGGACTTTGAGGGTGATATTTTGGATTCTTTATTGAATCGAGGCATAAAATCTAATGACACCCAATTATCACTAAAGAATTTTGTTGTAGGTGATAGAAAATTAGGGTTAACATAAACTTGTATAGGTTTGAATTTTTATTTTTGTAAGAGAGGGGGACCAACCACATCAAGGATCCAAGTCATAGAGAGCTGAGAGCAGATAGATTCCATAACTTACCTCACTCTAAATGATGGGTATCGAGAATGAAGAGCACTATGTCGTACTTCTATCACTCTTTAGACCCGGATCTTAGGTTTGGGCTAGGCGAGCTTGTTTTTGGAGTTAGTACTGCACCTCAGAAAAATATTTTTCCAAGGATAGTAGTACAGTTCTGGGAAAATAGCACAGTGCACTGGCATTTCTCAAGTGCACTAGCATTTGTACAACCATAGAACAACGAGTACAATAAAAAAACTAGAAAAAACTGGCTAAACAGTCTATTTGATTGACTTTAATGAAAGTGACAAGATAATAAAATATAGAAAGTAAATACATAAATAATGGAGCAAGTAGATAAAGACTAAAGTGACAAAGATCAACTCACAGAAGCGCCAGTTCACTAGCTAGCTCCACACATATGTTTACCTACACACAAGAAAGAGGGAAAATTATTGGGGATATATAGAGGCCTGCCTCAGTCAGACCCCTTGTTTTGGTGTTTTCACCTCCACGGACAGCCAGAAAGCAATGGAGTAGAATATGCGATAAAGGAAAGAAAAGAAAGCAATGAACACTACAAAACAATATTATGCTACTTTATCAAATCACAAAGAAGAGGAGTGAAGCGTTACCACCTCCACCCAAAAGCTCACTAGACAATGGAAGGAGAATGCAAGTTATGGACTTGGAAAAGTCACCATGACCACAATGGTGATGAAGGGAGGTCTCACAAGACTCCAAGCCCACACTTCCAAAGTTGCCTCACACTTGCAATGTGGAGTTGATGGAGTGTGTAAGCTGCTACAATGCTCACAATGGAAGATTAGAATGCTAGAATGAATGAGAATGAGCATGAGAGATTGAATGTGAGTGAGAATAGTTGAGAAATTTCTTAGAGGATGTGAAAGAGATAGATTGAATGAATGAAGAATGAATTTGAAGGTAGAATGAATAATCTGCCATTTTCGAGGTCAGTTGGTCAAAGAGGGACGTTACAATTTGACCCCAATCAGGTGTGTGATGCCTCTACTAGCTTCAGACTCAAGAATCCCTTAGGGGCGACAACGCAATGTGTAGACGTCCATGCACTGCACATTCGTCGCCAATAAATATTCTCTCATCGACACATAGGATAAATTCCAAGTGGATGGAAGTAAGGTGGGTGATGTGGAATTTCACCTTCAAATTTTATTTTCTAAGGTGAGGGTATGTGAAAGGGGAATTTTCTTAAGGGGTGTAAATTTTCTTATATACATTTTTCCCCCACTTTAGTGAGCATGAATACTGATGAGCACTCGGTAAAGTAGATCAAAAGGTTAGAAATGTATACCTGAACCATTGAAGAAGAAGATTGTGATTTGGAAAACTTGAAAGTGCAGGGAAAGCAAAGGACTTCATATGTACTTTCCCTGAGGAGTTTTGAACAAAAGGACTCCATAGCTCCATAGAACTATGAAGTTTCATAGAGTACACCAAAGGCCCTCAGACCAATGATAGACAAATCCCACTAGATGAAAGCACCTTACAGGCCAGAAAACCCACAAGGAGGCAACCCCCAAGTTCTCTCTCATGAAGGAATCCTAGTAAAGTAAGCACCTTACAAGTTTGTAGACCTACAAGAAGGCATCCACCAAGTTCTCTCTCATGAAGGAAGCCCAGAGAAGTAAGTGTCTTACAGGCCTACAAACCTACAAGAAGGCATCCCCCAAGTTCTCTCTCATGAAGGAAGCCCAGAGAAGTAAGTTTCTTATAGGCCCACAAACCTACAGGAAGTCATCCCCCAAGTTCTCTCTCATGAAGGAAGCCCAAATAAAGGTGACTCCATAGAGTTGGATTGGAAGTGGCTTTACAAGCACAACTGCAAAGCGACATGTCTACCTGTAGATAAAACATGTCAGAAAAAAAAGCAGCCATGCAAGAAAACAAGTGGACAGTCATGCAGATCATTGACAAATTGGAAGGCTTTCAAAGGGGTCCCTCAAGAACCCTTCAAAAAAAGAGGGGTCCACTCAAGGGACTCGTTGCTTGAAAATGTAAAAGAGACATTTTTTTCTCAAATCAATTCATCATCAAAGAATCCTTTCGAAATATGTTCACTTCATCAAGGAATTCAAAGGAAGAAGATGCCCCCTCGTGAGGGGAATGTCAAGGCTTCGCACATGGGAAAAATTTGTTCCCTCAGAGGAAAGTTCTCAAGTTCTTTCTTTGTGAACCCAAGATGAAGGAAACATGTTCTGTTAGGGGTCCAAGTCAAGAATGAAATTTTTGAAAAAAGGTTTCCAAGGATTTTCAAGAAAAGATTCATTGGCAACAAATGCATTTTCTAAAAATTGAAGTATTATGAAAGTGAAATTTTTGCACACACAAGGGACAACTCAAGCAAAGAAGATAGAAAGATAAGAAAAAAGCGAAAGAGAGGAAACAACATAATGAATCAAGAGACATAGGGGTGATCTAATATTTCAAGGTCAGAGTTGCTCATAAATATATATATAAGTATAATAATAGAATATAAATTAATTGTCATCAACCCCCTACTATATCAGACCGTGTGAAGAATGCACAAGAAGACAAAGTAAAAATAAAAAATTGGGTCAACATGGAAGGGAAGCCTAAATGCCCCCAACGCTTTACATCATCCCTAATTGCCGAAAGTCAAAGCACATGACAGAGGAAGAATGATGGTACAAATAGAATAAGGTTTACAACAAAAAATCACCCATGTATCCAAGCACCAACAAGGGTGAAAAGGGTCATCTAGGAGCACATAACATAAGCATAGGGAACACAGCACAACACACACACACACACACACACACACACATCTAATATAAAGATAAAGAAGAGGCCTCCCCCTAACACTCATCAACCAAGAGGTCATCCGCTTCCCAATCTAGATCATTGTAAGGGGAAGGCAGATGAGCCTGCAATGATGGAATGTTAAGGGGGGGAGCTTTCGAACCTCCCACAACAAGGGCTAAGGAAGAAGCCCCCGCAAGGTCTTCTCCACTTGGCTTTTGTGGAGCTATGGTAAGTGATTTCACAAAGATCATTGACAAGGCCAAAACTTCATCCAAAGAGTTGAACATGCACTTTACTGGAGTGTCATGTTGTACCTCAACAGATGGAGAGGATTGCGCCTAAGATTCACCACTTGGCTCACCAAGAAACTTGAGAGTGGTGAAAAACTCAAGAGAAGCCAGAACTTGTTATATTACTAGGATAGAGCAAGTTAGTGCAGGACCACCCTTTGGAGAAGGTTGGATCCTCTTATGCCCTCCATTGTTGGAAGGGCTAACCTCTACCTTTTGCTTTGTCAAGGGATATGAACTCCCCATGGATGAGGCAAGAGGCGTGAAGGAGGAGAGGGATAAAACCATGATGGACACCACCAAGGTATTTGACATATCCACAGGTTTTGGGAATGGCAGGATGTCTGAAAGGGACATCAAAAGGGGCAGCTCGACCAAAGGAGTGATAAACACCTGCACCCTTTTCAAGTCAAGTGCACTCACACTCACAGGAGGAACTGGAAGCAAGGCTAAACTAGATTAAATGGAAGTAGAGGGGAGGAGAGAGGAGGACACAACAAGAGGCCTTGAAGCAAGGGTGGTCGTCTTCACTTCCTTCTTTTGCAAAGTGGTCTGCTCATCCACCAAATCCTTTTGTCGATGCTTGCACTCATGCGCAAGGAAGTTTCTATGACTCTTTGATATAGAGGTTGGGAGATGTGAAGGGACTAAAGGCTCCTACTCATCCATAAGGGTATCCATCACAGCCATTTCTAGCGGAGGAACAGACTCCTAAATGGGATTAGGAGGAAGAGATTGAGAAACAACAGGGGAAGTTGGCTCTAGCACCTTAGTGGCAAGCCTCTTCCCATTTATTACTTTAGGAGTAGGAGTGGTGGGAGACCATGAAGGCTAAGACATAGAGGATTCCCCATGGGAACCCTTCCCTGCACCATATCAAACGGGCCTAGGCTTCATGCGTAGAATAGGAAGCTCAAATGTAAGACGCTTTGTGTTTCGCTAAGCAAGCACCATAGGATTCTCTCACAAGTGAGAGACAGAATCTGATGGCATCACAGTAGGATGAGAGGAAGCATCAGGTTGGATAGTAGAAGAGGAAGAAGAGGAACCTCAATAGTGGTGCTCTTCTTCTCTTCTGCAGGCCTTGGTGGCATCATTGTTAGCTTTTAAACATGCCCTATGCAAACTAGCATAAGGTGATGGAGGGTATCTTACTTTAGGTGTTAAGTGCCCTTTCTTGTACTTTTCACAAGTCCAATACAAGAGGTCCTTCCTAAGTGAAAGGGGACCAATGGGTGCAGGCCCAAAGTGGTCTAAGGAATAACTATCACATGCAATTAGCGATTTATAACCAGTGTCATGAATCGCATGTCCAGAACCCTCATGAATAAATTTTGAACATTTATGCACAACCAAGGAAACTGAATTCATAGCTACTAGCTAGGGGATACCCAACTTCACTTTGAAGAGTTTGGATCACAAGATTATTTCAAATAATAGGTTTACATATTTAAGTCTGACAAGGACTAACAAAATGATACTACCAAGGGGAGGTACGAAAAGTTTGTTAGATATAAAAATGGTGCTCATAGGTGAATCATACCCATCTTTATGCAAGAAGTTAATTAACATAATCTCCTTGGTTATGATATTCACCTAAGATGCTGGTTCAACAAGAACACCTACTACAGTGTTTCCATTGATTCGCACAAGGATATAAAGAGGAGATGGTTCTCTATTAAAACCCATCGATAGGTCCTGTGAGGTGAAGGCTATACCTAGATTACTACTCGCAAGCTACAAAGAAGGGATAGGCTAATGCAAAAAAGAGGCCATCACATGCACTAAACAATACTCTCACAAATCCCCCCAAAGGTTTGAAATAGGACAGTGACCTAGTTAAGGCTTCACTCCGTAATACTTACTGAACCTTCCAACTATGCCTACTAGGGGTTGTAGGTTGGGTTGTAAGGAGAAGGGCCACACAACACTCACACCTACAACACTCCTAGAATATGAGGAAAGGAGCCTTCAATACTGCTAAATGGAACCAAAATGGTTCATGTCAAGTTCACCAAAAATGTAAGAGGGGGACCAACCACATCAAGGCTCCAGGTCACAGAGAGCTAAGAGTGGAGGGATTCCCTAACTTACCTCACTCTAAAGGATGGGGATAGAGAATGAAGAGCACTATGTAGTACTTTTGTCACTCTTCAAACCCAGATCTCAAGTTTGGGCTAGGTGAGTTGGTTTTTGGAGTCAATACTACACCTCAGATAGTTCTTTGTCTGAGGACAGTAGCATAGTTCTGGGACAATAGTGTGGCACACTAGCTTCTCTCGGGCACATTGGCATCCATATGACTACAGAACAACAAGTATAGTATAAACACCAAAAAAATTGGCTAAACAACCTAGCTAATTGACTTTAACGAAAGTGACAAGATAATAAAATATAGAAACTAAATACATAAATAATGGAGCAAGTAGATAAAGACTAAAGTAACAAAGATCAACTCACAATAGTGCCAGTTCGCTAGCTAGCTCCACACATATGTTCACCTACACACAGGAAAGAGGGAAAATTGTTGGGGATGTATAGGGGCCTGCCTCAGTCAAACCCTCATTTTGGTTTTTCCATCTCCACAGACAGCCAAAAAGCAATGGAGTAGAATATGCGATAAAGGAAAGGAAAGAAAGCAATGAACACTACAAAACAATATTATTCTACTCTATCAAATTGCAAAGGAGAGGAGTGAAGCATTACCACCTCCACCCAAAATCTCACTAGACAATGGAAGGAGAGTGCAAGGTATGGACTTAGCAAAGTCACCATGGCCACAGTGGCAATGAAGGGAGGTCTCACAAGACTCCAAGCCCACACTTCCAAAGTTTCCTCACACTTGCAATGTGGAATTGATAGAGTGCTAAAGTTGTTGCAATGCTCACAATAGAAGATTGAAATGCTAGAATGAATGAGAATGAGCATGAGAGATTGAATGTGGGTGAGAAAAGTTGAGAAATTTCTTATAGGATGTGAAAGAGATAGATTAAATGAATGAAGAATGAATTTGAAAGTAGAATGAGGAAGAATCTACCATTTTCGAGTTCAATTGGTCAAAGAGGGACATTACAATTCAACCCCAATCAAGTGTGTAATGCCTCTACCAACTTCAGATGCAAGAATCCATTAGGGATGGCAGCACAGCATGCAGACGTCTGTGTGCCACACATTCATCCCCAAGAAATATTCTCTCACCAATGCACAGGACAAACACCAAGTGGATCGAAGGTAGGTGGGTGATATGGAATAAATCCCCTTTGGATTTGATTTTCTAAGGTGAGGGTATATGAAAGGGGAATTTTCATAAGGGGTGAAAATTTGCTCCTATACAATTTTGGAATGGAAGTATTAGGGGAGTTGGGAGTGTTTTGATTGTATGATTTATAGCTTCGTTCATCTTCTTCAACCATGTATATCTTGTTGTATTCAAATTTCATCTAACGGTGAAGTGTAAAGGGGACTCCTTCCATACCATGGATCCATGGTCTCCCTAGGAGAAGGTTGTATGAAAGAGATCCTAGCATGATATGGATAGGGGTAGGCAACACTACAAGTCCAACCTCAATAGGTAATGTGATCATTCCTAATGGTTTTTTATTAACATTGTCAAAGCCATAGATATCGACATCATTAAGTTGAATAAGCCCATTTTCCACATCAATTTTATCTAGGAGGTCCATGATACAAACATTAATACCGGCTCCATTGTCTATGAGAGTGTGCCTAACTATGGTTTCATTAATAATCACCTTTATCATCAAGGCTTCATTTTTTTTTGAATCTCAAGTGAGGGTAATTCATGTTTAGGGAATGTGATTTTTGACTGTGTGACTTGCATACGATCAAAGGAGGGTGCTACATCATTCAATTTCATAGAATATTAGATCTCCTCCTACTTTATTTGCAACATTTCTCGAACTAACCAATTGTATGTAGGTGATGTTTGAATAAGATGTCATATGGATATATTAGCAGGAGTCTTTTTAAGGTCTTCAACTAACTTATGTAAATGCAAATGAGGAGCACTAGGAAAAATATGTTGAGGAAATGGTAATGAAGCAGGAGTGGTGTGTGGTTGCCTATATATTTGAGAAATTTTATTATAAATCAGTTGTTGCAAAACATTATTACTACCAAATTACATTAGAGATTTCAAGAAATCTCTTATTTTCTTGTTATGTGGTTCACTAATGGGAGGTGACTTAGGAGGCTCACTAGTTAAAGGAGATTTATTTTTTTTCATCATAACCTCAATAGATGTGTCCTTATTTTCGTGATCTCTTAGTGAAGAGGAGTCTAATGTCACTTCATCATCTTCATCTAAGGAAGCATTATTACTAGTGTTTGAAAGGCATGTGTCAATGTTCACATTTTCTTGCACCATGATATCCTCCCTAGGAGGAGAGTTTATATGAGAACTACAAACTAGATGTTCATGGCATTCAAAGGTTGGTTCTTCTAAAAGGAATTCATTGCAAGTAAGGGAGTTATCAATGGTTGGATTGTCTTGTTCAATAAGGTTTTCCCTAGGGGAAAAAGGGAAACTAAGATTCTCATGACTTTCATCAATTGTATTTTCTAACATCAAAGTATCTTCTTCACAACTAGGAAAGATACTATGAGAAGAACAAATGTGATTGTCATGATGTCCATAATTTCATTCCTTTGTCCCATAATGTCTTCCAAAATAGGATAGGGTAGGGGAAGAAACATAAAGAGGGTTGTCATAGATCTTAAAGTTTTGATTATCTAACACCAACATATCCTCATCATTTACAATACTATCACAAGAGGGGAAAATGTTGAGATATGAAGGTAAATTAGTTGAAGTGTTATGTAGGTAGGTTTCAATGGTCTCTTGTTGTGTTATTTCATCTTCATGATTGCCTATTGTTATGTCCACTTTTTTAGTAATGTCCTACCTAATAGGAGAGGTAGGAGGAGAGAAACAATAGGGTTCTCGAAACTCTCATTGATTGGTTCTTCTAACACCAAAATATCTTCTTCACAACTAGGAGAGATATTAGGAGAAGAACTAATATGATTGTTATATGTTTATCCAAGGTTGTATTCTCTTTCGCTAGACTAACCTCACTCATAGAAGGGATACTAGGAGACGGATCAATGATGAACAAAAAGAGAGGGGAGAGGAATTCATATTCATATGCATTTAACAAAACTTTCTTACAACATTCAACAAGATCTGAAAATAGAATATGAAGTATAATAACCATATATTTTTGCAATGAAAACATGATATAATGATTATCCTAAAAACTTGAAATGCAACAATGATAGATCAAACATGTAAACGGATAATGCAATTTTCAGATGTAGAACATGATAATTGACTCATTATGCTATGTAACAATCTAAAAATTAAGTATTGTAAATACCATTTTGAAATTAAACCATGCATGAAATGAACTGAATTAAGCTAGATCTAATGAAATGCATGTAACAAAAACTCAGCAAACTAAAACAACTATCTAATGGCAGCAAACAAAAGTACAAAAATGATTTTTTTAATGTTGTAAATGGGAGTTTCAGGGTTGACCTAGGATTAATTCATCCATGATAGGGTGAAATAGAAGCGTTAGAAATCAAGCAACAAGCCAAAAGTGCAAATAAACAACTTAAAACAACCTACACTTCAAGATTAGCCTAAGTTGGAAACAAAACAAGACAAAGCCACAAATGGAATTTTACCATTGTTGAGTCGATCCTTTGGTTGGCCCTTCGATCTTGATGTGTATGCTCCTTGGATGGCAAGATGCAAGCTAGATGAGGATGTGAAGATGGATGCAAGTGGATGAAAATGTGAAAATGGCTAAGTAGAGGTTGAGAAACAAAAACTGCAAGAGTTTGGCTAGCAGAATGATCTCCCCAAAGAGAGAAAAAAGGGTTTATATAGGATTTTTGGGAATCCTAGAATGGACGGAGGAGAGACCAAATATCAAAGTGTAGGGCTAAGGTGAGTTGAGAACTCACAAAGCCCTCACATCTTGACATGTGGCATGTAGATAGCCTAAAAGGTGAAGTGGACATGAGGTGGAAGGAGAAGGACATGACATGGAGAGGGGTACAAAGTACCTTGGGATTGGACAAGATCTCCTCATAAAGGAGGTCCTTGTCCCCATGTGGGTGAGAGGATATGTGAGGAATTAAAAATTCCTCAAATATTCTCATAGGGATGAGAGAAAGAATAAAGAATGAATAGAGGACATGTGGGGAGAAGTGAAGGAATTAAAAATTCCTTTTAGGTGCCTTGGGGGATTAAAAGGTGAATTAAAAATTCACATGGGGAAGGGGGATGCCTTGTCCAAAAGGAGAAAGCCTTTAATAAGGTTGACTCAAGGACATGTGCCATAAATAGGATGAGGATTAGGTTAGGCTAATCAAATGATTAAGGTTGTGCAAGTACTCAGTTAGATGGACTAATGACTGATTAGAGGCAAGTGGGAAATTATGGAGGATGTGACCTTAATGATGATTAAGGGTGTGCACATGCTAACCCTGGTTAATTAGAAGAAGATGAAGTAATTAAAATGGATTAGGGACCAACTTGCAAAAGTTGGAGGATGTGACCATGAGAGAGAAAAGATAAATTAAAAATGAATTTTTAATTTAAAAGGGGAATATGACTAAATTAAATAAAAGGGCATATTTATTTAATTTAGAGGAGGAAGAGGGGCAAAGTATTAAATTGAATACTTTATGACCTTTGTGCAAGATGCAAGGTATTAATTAAACAATTGGCTTAATTAATATTGACGGAGGGGATGAGCAACTGGATGAATAAGGAGACGCATTTGATCATATGGAAGTGATCAAAATTGTACGTCTACATTTTGCCCCTCTTCGAAATACTATTAGAATAATAGGGTTTCGAAGAAAAACAGGATGCAGATGACCCTATAGAGGAAGAGACCAGAAAAAGAGGTGCCCCAGCATGGGGGAACGCACGTGAGCTACCCCGAACGGAGGGAATGCGGAGAGGATGCCCCAGTCAAGGAAAGGTAGGGTTAGAGCGACGGGTTAGGAGGGAATGGTAGGGTATGCCCCCTTGAGAAGGGGGACGGGGGAGGAAAAGGGAGCCCCGGTCAACTTCTCGAAAGTATAGAGTGGTACGTGTTGTTGGAAAGAGCACGGAAAAACGAGAAGAACGGCGCTTGCACGGAGTCAATCGGATAAACGGTGTGCAAATGGCGGCCCCGGGAAGAAAGAGCTTGGATGAATTAATCGGCGGGATTTTTTGGTTAAAAAAAAGAAAAAAAATGACCATGAGGTGAAAAAGTGAAAAGGGGATAAAAGGTAATTGGGGACTTACCTTGGGCCCATTGTGACAGCTGGCAAGTGGAAAAAGAGGAGAGAGAGACGAGGAGGCGAGCGAGAGCGGACATCATGCCGGAGTACGACAGTGACGTCATTCACCGGGCGGACGAGAGACGAATATTTGTCACCCATTGCGCGGTACCCTGCCAGGTTAGCTCAAAACCGGACTGTGGATTTTTATTTTTGTGTTTTTCGGCATTTTGGCATGTATTTTCGAAAAACAAAAACATGGGTTTTTTGCGGGGCGTCGAAAAATGAAATGGGTAGGAAAAAAAATTT
>VDFB02063736.1:0-12290 GCA_007258455.2 Sequoia sempervirens | reverse complement strand
CTGCACATTAAGGGTTTAAAGAATTGATCTACACAAAGTGTTTAAGGGTTAAAATTTTAAGATCTACTAATTCACCCCCACTCTCAGTATATTGTTGTGTTCCAAAAATTGGTATCAGAGCACTATGTTCCCTACGTGAAACTTAATTAGCTCAGGTAGATTCTAGCAGTGTGAACACAATGAACAATTAGGAAGGTTCTTCCACATACAAGCCACCTCAATTTGATGGAGCATATTATGCTTTTTGGAGCTCATTGATGAAGGGATATTTGGGACCTCTAGGATTTTATGTTTGGATGCCAGTCAAGAACAACTATGTTCCTCCTCCTACTCCTCCCATTGATGTTGCAGGAAAGGACTATGAGAACATTGAAAAAGCAAGGTTTTCCATTATGAATAATTTTTCTAGATCTGTGCATGGAAAGGATATACATTATCATATAGTGCATGATGTCTGGGAAAAAATGAAGAACATCTATGAAGGACATGACAAGGTGAAGTTGGAAAAGCTTCAAGTGTTGAGAGGTAGATTTAAAGGCCTAAAGATGACTAAAGAGGAGAAGATTACAGACTATCTTCTGAGAGTTGAAGATATAATAAAATATATTAGAGGATATGGAAAAGAGGTGAAAGAAGATGTCATTGTATTGAAAGTTCTAAGGTCAATGACAAATAGATATGATCCCAAGATATCTACAATTGAAGAAGGAAGAGAAGTGGAAAACATACTGTTGATGAGTTACATGACATATTTACTACATATGAGATGAGGATGGGATATGCCGAGCCTTCCAAGAGAGAATCTGCATTCAAGGTTGTAAAAAAGAAAAAGGATGAAGCAGATGAGAAAGAAAACGCTGTAGCCATTGCATCAGAACATTAAGATTGATGTAGAAGAACAAAAATTCATAAGAAGGATGAGGAGAGGATTTGACAAGTATAAAGGTAAGTTTCCCTTCAAGTTTTTAACTGTGGTAAAATAGGTCATTTTTCTTCTAAGTGCCTTTATGATAAGGAGGATAACTCTAAGCAAGAAGGAGATAGAAACAAAGAATAAATATTATTATCCTATTTAAGGAAGAGTTTTGGAAAGAGAAATAAGATTTTGTACATTTAGGAAGAAAGTGACTCATCTAAAGCTAGTGATAGTTCAGATGATGAAAAAGATCTTGCTCTTGTAATGAAGGAAGAAGAGGAAGAATTCCTCTTCATGGCCAAAGACTATAAGGATCAAAAGGATGGACAAGTTGAGGAATTTTGTGAAGAAGGTGAAGAGGAAGCAGTTTCTAATCTTGAGGGTGAATTAATTAGTTCTCTTGAAGATCTCAATGATCTAAGGGTTAAGTTTGATGATCTCAAAAGTGAAAATAAACAATTGAAAAAGCATGCTCA
The DNA here is from genome assembly GCA_007258455.2 of Sequoia sempervirens. NCBI lineage: Eukaryota > Viridiplantae > Streptophyta > Pinopsida > Cupressales > Cupressaceae > Sequoia > Sequoia sempervirens. The sequence continues at coordinate 10,898 of VDFB02063736.1, read as the reverse complement.
AAAGGAGACTAATAAGCTAACCAAAGATCTTGAGGAATCTAATCAAATGGTAGTAAGTCTAAAACTTCAAGTGGAGGAAGCCAAAATAATGGAAGAAGTGATGAGATCCAAATTAGAATATGAAATGGATAGATGCATGAAGCTTGAGGTAGAAGTAGTTGCCTTGAGAAAGGATTTGGAGAAAGATAAGGAGCATGTTGAAAAAGGATCGAAGTTGAAAGAAGGTTCAAAGATCTTGGATGGATTATTGAGCACACAAAAACCTTTTAACAAGGAGAAATCAAATCTAGGGATGGAGAAAGGAAAGAGTTCCTTCATCAATGAGTCTAAATTTTTTTATGAAAGATTCATAGCAAAAGAAAAGTTGAGTTCAAGTGGTGAGAAACCCTGTAAGGAAGATGCTATTGAAAAATAGAATTCTGCTAAGATAAAGAAATAAGATGAAGAAAATAAGCTTGTTGTAGAGAGGAAGATTAACCAATCAGTCTCTGATCAACAAAGGAAGAAGAAAAACATAACAAGAATGGATGTTGATGGATTTACAAGAGTGCATGATTCAAGGATGCCAAGACAAAGAATACCACTTCATCCAACTCAAGGGAATGATATGACTAGGTACTCATCATAATTCTATGGTTATTTCTATACTTTTAATCATTTTGGTCATAGGGCTAGAGAATGTAGTCATTCCAAGGAGGAGTACAAGTTTTGTAAGAAAAAATCCATTTGCTCCCTTAGTTGATATGTATATAGTTTGTTACAATTGATTTTTTTTGCTCATATAGCTAGAGATTGTAGAAAAAAATTCATAAGAAAAATTGCTCAATTTGAGAAGAAGAAAAAAACACCTCCCAAAATGGAAAATGAAGCTAAGGTTTCTGAGAAAAAAAGAGAAAGTTGAAAAGAAACGTAAGAAGGTGTGGATGGAGAAAGGGAAAATTTCCACTCAATCTATGATTTCCCAAACAACACTACATGAAAAGAAAAAAATTTTGTGGGTAATTGATAGAGGCTTCTCCAAGCACATGACTAGAGAAAAAAGAAAATTTATCGAGCTTAAGAAATGCAAAGAAGGATTAGTTAGTTTAGGTGACAATACTGCTATGAAAATTCGTGGTAAAGGAATATTGAGCATATATGGGAAGAATAAGAAAAAATATTTCCTTTATGTTGAAGGTTTAAAACATAACCTTCTAAGTGTTAGTTAGATGTGTGAACAATGGTTACAAGATTGTGTTCAATTTTGAAGGGTGCAAGATAAGGAAGAATAGAAAGACAATTGCACAAGGAGTAAGGACTGATAGAAATCTCTATAATATCTATGAAGTAAAAGGAAAAAATTGTCTAATAAGCCAAGAAAATGAGAGTTGGTTGTAGCATAGAAGATTAGGGCATGTAAACTTTGATAAATTGGTAAAAATAAGTTCAAAAGAATTGGTTAGAAACATGCCTAAGTTAGTGAAGCCCTCAAATACTATCTGCAAAGGATGCCAACAAGGAAAGAAAACAAGGTTTAAGTTTCCAACAAAGGATTATTCAACCACAAAACCTTTGAAAATAGTTCATACTGATCTGTGTGGTCCCATAAGGACAAGAGGATTGCAAGGTGAGAGATATTTTTTGCTACTAATTGACAATTATACTAGAATGGAATGGGTAACATTTCTAAAGAAGGTCGAAGCATTTGAGAAGTTTAAGATTTTCAGGAAGCTGGTGAGGAAGGAGATTGGGAGAAGAATTAAGTGCCTGAGATCAAATAGAGGTGGAGAATTCACATCAATTTAATTCAAGGAGTATTGTGAAAATCATGTAATCAAGCATCAGTATTCTGTACCAAGAACTCCACAACAAAATGGAGTGGTAGAAAGAAGAAACAAGATTGTCAAAGATATGGCTAGAGCTATGCTAAGTGAGGAAATTTTGGAAGATACATTTTGGAAGGAAGCAGTTCACACTGTAGTGTACATCCAAAACAGAGCTCTTTGAAGAGAAAATAGTGGCAAGACTCCATATGAATTGTGGTATGGAAAGCCTGCATATGTCAAGTATTTCAATGTGTTTGGTAGAAAATGTTACATTAAGAGAGAAGATGAAAACTTGGGGAGATTTGATTCAAGATTTGATGAAGAAATATTTTTAGGATATTCCACTCAGGGAAAATCCTATAGGTGTTACAAGAAGAGGATGCACAAGATTGTGGAAAGCATCAATGTCAAGGTTGATGAAAATATAAATCAGGGTAAGCCTAACAGAGAAAAAATTGATATTGAAACAGAAGATGATGATATAGGTGCAAAAGTTGAAGAAGAAGAACAAGAAGAAGAGAATGAAGAAGAGGTTGAACAAGCCCTTGCAAAAATATGTGCAAAAGGATCATCCTACAGATCAAATAATTGGTGACAAACATGAAGGAGTTCAAACTAGGAGAGGACTTGCAAAGAATAAGGAATGAGTAAATTTTTATCTCCTTTCTCAGATTGAACCAAAGAACTTTACTGAAGCTAGTAAGGATGAGAGTTGGATAAAATCCATGGAAGAGGAGCTCAATCAGATTGAGAGGAACAAGAAATGGGAATTGGTTCCTAGACCACCAAGAAAAAATGTAATAGGCACCAAATGGGTATTCAAAAATAAGCTAAATGAAGATGGATTTGTGGTTGGGAACAAGGCAAGATTGGTGTGCAAGGAGTATGCACAAGTTGAAGGCATTGAATTTGAAGAAACATTTGCACTAGTAACTAGATTATAAGCAATATGAATGTTTCTTGCATTTTTAGTTTATACAAGATTTAAAGTCTATTAGATGGATGTTAAATCTACATTTCTAAATGGAAATCTTGAAGATGAAGTCTATATTGAACAAAAAGAAGCTTTTTCAGCTTTCAGAAGAAGAGGATTATGTTTGTAGATTGAGGAAGGCATTGTATGGTTTAAAACAAGCACCTAGACCATAGTATTCCATATTAGACTAGCACCTGAAACAACAAGGATTCAAGAAAGGATGTGAAAATAGAAATTTGTACTTTAAATTAGAAGGTGAGAACATGATTATTATTTTTTTGTATGTAGATGAAATCATATTCAGAGGTTGCAATGATAAAATGTGTACAATATTTTCTACACATATGTAAGATGAATTTGAGATGTCCACATTGGGAGAGTTGTCATTTTTCCTTGGTTTACAAATTGCACAAAATGATAAAGGGATATTTATATCTCAAGTGAAGTATACTAAGGAAATGCTCAAGAAATTTGGAATGGAGGATAGTAGACTATTCAACACCCCCATGATAACTGGCTGCAAATTGAGAAAATTAGATGAATCCCCAAATGTAAATCTAACAATGTATAGGTCAATGATTGGTAGCTTGTTGTACTTAACTGCATCAAGGCCATATATTATGGAAGCAATATGTTTGGTTACAATATTTTAGGTTGCACCAAAGGAGTCTCATGTCAACATTGTGAAAATAATTTTCAAATATATCAAAAGCATTGTTGACTATGGGTTGTGGTATCCCAAGAGCAAAGATATTTCTATGACAACATATATAGATGCAGATTGGGTTGGATGTGTAGATGATAAAAAAATCACAAGTGGAGGAGCATTCTTCTTGAGAAACAAATTGGTTTCCTAGATGAGAAAGAAGCAAGAATCAATCACTCTTTCCACAACATAAGCAAAGTATGTAGAAACAACATGTTGTACTCATGTTCTATGGATGAAGCAAACACTTAAGGACATTAAGCTAGAGTACAAAGAACCTATCTCAATTCTTTGTGATAATTAAAGTTCCATAAGCATCTCAAAGAATCTAGTGATGTACTCTATAACAAAGCACATATCCATAAAGTATCACTTCATTGGAGAGAATGTTGCAAACAAAGAGGTTAGCATGGAATATGTTCCCACCAAAGAACAAGTGGCTGACATTTTTTCCAAGCCTCTTCCAAAGGATCAATTTGAATATCTAAGGAAAAAGTTGGGAATAATTTCTTCCACATCATATCACTAAATGTTAGTGATAGGGCATGAATCAAGTGTGAGCTTCATTGGTTCTTCATTCTTCCCTAGAAAAGTAAAGATAGATCAAGTCAAGTAATCTTTTTTTACAAATTTTTGACGACTTGATGGTTGTAGCTTCAAGGATTCCCACTTTCTCTTTGAATTGCTTGTCAAAGGGGGAGTATGTTTTTAGGGGGAGTATGCCCTTTGCCATTGATGTCAAAGGGGGAGAAAAGTGAGAAAATTCTCAAAGTAGGAGCATGGGAGAAGGTGTCAAATGCTCATAAGAGTGATAAAAGGAGAGAGGCATGTCAAAGGGATTTCAAAATGCCTTAAGAGGAGCAAAGGAGAGGTATGCCGCTGAATTGAGTTGAGCCTGGGCCATTATTAGGACTACTGCTGTGATTGAAAGATTTTAGCTTTTCATCAATGTAAAAGGGAGATTATTGCATATTTTGTCAATATGTCAAAAGGATATCATGCAAGTTGAAGATTTCACTGCACATGACTCTAAGGATGATCATGAGAGATGCGCCTTGGTTCCGAAGTGTGCGGAATAATTGTAAATGCAAAGGAGAACCTTTGGAAAATGTTGCATGGTTGACATAATGTTGTCATCTTTTTGTAGAAATGGCTTCTAGGCATGTGAATGAGAATCTAGTGATAGATTCAATGTGGGTTTTCTGAGAGCTTCTCAGAAACATAATTTTTAGGTCTAGAGGTTGAAGCTGGATGAGCACATAAACGTACTTGCCTTTATGCCTTTAGACACAATTTAGGGTGTATTTAGTTAAACTCCCTAGCCATTGTAGCTCATGGTGTTCAAAATAGAATCTCCTCTCTTTGTCATTGACTGTGGTATTGGTATCGTAGGTTACATGGGTTATATAACTCTAAGCCTTTGAACTTGTTAGGCAACTAACCCCCATTTACCTAACCTCCCCGCTGATGGTGTGTTTCTATGCTAACAACAAAGATCAATGGTGCACGCTTGTAAGTTGAGATCAATCCGCGCTCACCTCAAAACAACAAATGAGTTTTGCGGGTCCTAAGTTCCATGGGCCAACAGGAAATGATGGAGGATTTAATCGGTGTTGATCGTATTGGTGGAGATCGGCTGCAAGATATAATCGTAATGTCCCCAACATATAAGTGATTAATTTTGGAGTCCCTTCGACACAAAAGATGGGTATATGGATGTTTCAGTAGAAGATGATGCAAGAGATTGACAAAAGTGGCAATTATCCCCGCCAAGTCGCTTGCCTGTGGGTCCGCTTCAACTAGCTACATAGGGGAATAAAGCAAACATTGAACGCAGGTAGACCTTAATGGTTCCCTACTGTAGAGTTAGGCGGATTGGGGATTGAGTGAAATGTGATAAAGGAATGTGATGTCATACTGACAAGTGGAAATAAAATGGTTGCATCGATTAGCTGTGATACTGAACTCTTTGGATCAATGGCTGTGCTTTGAGATGGTGATGATTGGACGGCTGTAAGATTACCCCAATTGGGGAGAATGACAGTCATCGCCAGGACAAAAATGTTGGTCCCTTCACACAACAAAAGGCACTTCATTGGGAGAAAGATGAATATTGGCAAGACAAAAAATGATAGTCCCTTGCAATACAAAGATGGCAATCTCGTGATGAAGCTTGGCGTGGACCTCGCTAGGGAGGTGATGATGGTGAATGATGACATGTGAGGACAAGTGGTGGCATGTGATTGATCGATATGTCAAGTCACATAGGTGTTGTTTGTTGCACAATGCTGACAAGGATGACATGTGGCTAGTGGGGACCACCCACCTCGAGCAGGGAGTTAGTGCAGTGTAAGGGGTGTCAACATGTCCGCATGGTAAGAATGATTGAAAAATTCATACCAAATTGCAGCTGCCTTTATTATGTGGATGATGAATGGTGATAGCCCACCAACATACTGGAATCAAAGGGGCCCATTGTCAGAGCTCATGTGATAGCAAGGAATGGTTCAAATTTGATGGAAAAAGATCTAGTGGCTGGATCTTTATGAGCTTATGTATTTGTGAAGATCAATAGCTTAGTTTAAAGAAGATTGATTTGATGGTTGTGTTTTAAAGTTGGAAATGAAACCGGATTCTAGGGATCATGGTAATAAAAGTGGGCTACAAATCATTGACTTAGATTCAAAGATGAAGATTGTAAATAGCTAGGTCCATGTGGAATGAGTATTTCCCACTTGATTTTCAAATACAAATGAATGGAATTAATTTTGTCCAATCAAACAAACAACCACACATGAATGGAGGATTTGATTTGTAGGTTACATAGATCACTCATGTCAAGAAAAAATCCTCATGATCGACCTGGATTAACAAAGGAATAAATTAAGTGCATATCCTGGATCCTAGGCCTTCATATTGTTGTTTTGCAAATTCAATCGTGATTTGGAACTCTTCTTCTTTAATGTGGGTGTGGCTTAATGAAAAATGTGCTTCTTGAAGAAGTGAAGAAGGAAAACCCTAGCAAAAGGTTTTGGATGATCAGAACACATGTGAGAATATCGAGGCAATCTCTACAAGTTGGTGAAAAAGATACAAAATTGAAGATAAATTTTGACTATGTGTGGAATAGAAGAAAGAGTGTAAGAGAGAGAGAGAAGGTAGAGAAGTGGGAGCTGTAGAGACAACAACAAAGGGGTTTGAGTAGTTGCAAAGAAATTCTTACAACATAGAACTATAATCAAATTCATTATATCTAATACAAATCTTAATTGTGGGTGCTTAATGGGATCCGGTGGTCTCAAATCTAGTGGAGTGGGTGCTTCCCTTGGAGGTAATCCCAAAAATAGGGGTTGTGTCTCCCTTAGGGTTGGCTGCCTTAAATCATTTGTAACTAAATATTGGATTGTGAGACTAAATTAGGATAGTAGCTCATAGCAGAATTTCTCACCGTGGTTTTTTCCATCTTGGGTTTTCCACGTACATCTTCTGTTATGTGATGAATGTGTGTGTTCATGTTCATGTATTTGCATGTTAAGTCTAAATCTGCACATTAAGGGTTTAAAGAATTAATTGACACAAAGTATTTAAGGGTTAAAATTTTAAGATCTACTGATTCACCCCCCCTCTCAATAGATTGTTGTGTTCCAACAATATCATCTCCCTTAAAACCATTTGAGATACAATTACATTTTAATTAACATAAAAATATTAAATAAATTTCATTGAATCCTATAATGGGGTTTACTAGGTTGAACTAGCGAATTTTTGTTTATTTGAAATTATCTTATTAGATTATTGATCCAAGAGAGATTACCTGTCTTTTGCATTTTAACACCTTTAATGTTCCTTATTTCTCCTCGACAATTTAAAAGGACAATGCCACAAAAATCATTGTTGTAGTTGAGTTAGGATATGTATGCAGTAGCTCAAGCATGATGAAATTACCCTAAATGTGAGCCAAAGGCACCGCTATTACCGATTGTTGTTGGATTTTGGTTTCAACATGTGGATTGAAAATACCTTGAGCTCCCTTTGGGATTGATAATATTGTTTTTCTTAGCCCTGGCCCACACCTCATATTTTTGGCTATCTCTGGCCCCTTTTTTGAAGAGTCTTTCCCGCTTGCTTCACGTGTCTGCTCTCCCCTCCTTGCAAAGGATTCCTCCCTTGCTTCTTTATTGAGCCCCACCATGCATCTAATGTGTCAACACAAAACTTTGTGCGCCCGCTCCCCTTTTCTTCTATACTGAGCTCCACCCACGTGCCATGTAGCATCATTCTCTAGGAACCTTTTGGCAGACCCCGCATTCAACACTCGAAGCAAAGAATTCTCCATGTTTCTTCTCCGTGGGGAGTTTCATCACAAGGAAGGCAGGAATGAATGACAAGCCCCGCCCTGTCACCACATGTCGTAACCAACACTATGGATGAGTGACACGTGTGCGCATGGGAAGTTTGCTAATTTTTTAATGGGACCATAGTAATCATTAGTAGGGGATGGATCTTGTTTGAAGGTGATTGCATTATATGTTTCATAATCTTTTTCTATTGCAACGACCATGGGAAATCATTACGATGGAAATCATTGCTCATGCCAAGGAATATTTTTTATTACTAGCTCGTAGGTGGTGGGATGCTTCTCTATATATCCTGCATCAACTCTCCAAATAAGGTGTTGGAACTGTAAAAATATTGCATTTTTCTGGCCTTTACTCATGTTCCCCAGGAAGTTCTTGCATCATAATTTCATAAGTAGTACAAATTGTTAATATTTGTGTGACAAGATCCATCCATGTTCACCAATAATCCAACCAATTTATCCTTGATACATGAGGATTCCTTTGGACATCATTAAGTAAGAGTTTCAAACTACTAGTCTATATCAGCAAGATCAAGGCAATTCTTTCTGATCAACAAATCATAGCTCCTCAGTTTGAGCATCTTTTACATATCGACAAGAAGTGAATTGAGTCACACCGATGAAAGGTCATGGAGGATGCGTAATCGGTAAGACAATTCTTTCCATATCACTGATGAAAGTTATCAACAACAAAATATTCAGTGTGAAAGTGCCAGGTTAGGCCAATATCTTAACTCACACCGATGGAAATTGCATTGGCAAGACACAAATTTTCTTTTGTCAACAAGACAAAAAAACAACTATCAGGAAGACTTGTGAAATTGGATGAATCACACAAATCTCGCTAACCATATTGGTAATGCCGATAATGAAAATTTTGGGAGGATTCTTGCCAATCAACCTAGACAAAGTGAAGTGGTAGATGGAGCTTATTAGAGAGACATGCACAATCAGAGTGAGTTTTCTGTTCTTTCTGACCTCACATATTACACCGATGAAGGAAGTTTCGAGGAAAGTATTGTTGACCTATTCGAAGGAAAGAAGTGATAGATAGACACATCAAAGAGACCAAATGGCATCGAAGCAACGTTTCATTCTCTTAGCGATGGTTTTTGTCATGCCAATGATAATACAAAGGGATCAATATTCTTCAGAGTAACACTGGTTGATGATGGACAAGGGCTTCTAATGATCCTGAACAATTTTAAATTGAGGTAACTTCACAATGATCTCCCCGAAGTAATACGTGTTGAAAAATAAGAAAGGGGTCATTCGTGTAGCATCGGTAGAAGAATCACTCGGTCTTCCGGACCAAGGAGGGTAAATCAAAGGTCACTCCTCATCGAAAAGACATTCAATTGTTTCTTGAGGATCAAATGAGAAAATATAAAACAAGGGTGGCGCTAAGATGGATACACAGATCGACCAAGAACCAAAGGAGTCTCACCGAAATGATCTTGTTGTTCTGACAGTTTGAAATTCAAAAAATTTGTTGCATTCATTTACAAAGATAGACATTAATGGTTGTACGAATGTGAATTATGTACAAATCTTCTGATTGAGAGAGGAATAAACAAAAGGGATTTTCAAAATTCATGGTGAGAAGGATGGGGGATTCGATGGAAGTCAAAATTTTAGTGCAGGTAGAGATTTACAAGTAAGCTCACAAAGTCTCTTTGTAGTTTAAATTCCAATTCAATTATGTTATATTGAAAGATGGAAAGATCAATCTCTGAGAAGAAAAAGGGTAGAAGACAGCAAGGTGAAAGCAGTTAGCCGAAGAGAAAAAAATAGAGAATTGAAATTGGTAAGGAACCTAAAATGAACAAGAGGAAACTAAACTAAGACCTCATTGACCAATTTCCTAGTTCAAGACCAAAGGCCAAAAGGTCCGCACAGTTAAGGGTTCATGTTGAGAGGTTAGAAGATAAATGTTGGTGCAGGAGCACTTGTTTGATTACATGCCTCCATGAGGCCATATTGTATAAATTCATTAGATTGGGTGTTTCAATTTTCTCATAAGGTTGAATGAGCCATTTTAGATATATTTGAGGTCATTTGGAGTCTTAGGAGGTCATATTTTAAGTCATGTTCAAGTTGCTTCATATTCTAAACATTGTCAAAAGTGCAAAATTAAGTAAATAACAAGTCAATTGTTTAGAGGGAAGTTGGAATTAGTTGTAGTCATTAGATTTGAGTTGGTTATGGTTTTAAAAGCCAAAATAAGCCTCTCATAGGTCAAGGAAAGGGGAGAACTTGGTTTGTAATGCAAGAACATCAATGGAATTATGTTTTTCATCAGAAAATACTATAAAAAACGTGTTTATTTGCTCCTGTATGCCCATGTACGACCTAATACTGAAGGGCCAGTCATTTGAGAAGTTAGTGTTGTGTTTTTTCTTCATTTTACTTTTAGTCTTGTTTGATTTCATAGAGAAATGAGAGAGATATGGTCTATTTTCTAAAAAAGGTTCAAAACCCTCATAGGGTAAACAATGGCTATTCAAAATTGTATATCTTTTTTGCTGCCTAATGAAAAAGGCTAGAAACTAGTGAAAATGTTCTTCTTTGTCTATTCTTTCATGTACCAAGTCTGCAGGTCATGAAGTTTGAGTTTTATGATAATTTAATGATGTCCAAGGACTGTGTTTTGGAGAAAATATGGAAAATGACAAAAATAATGAGTTCTTTTGATGTTTTATTATTGAATTTAATGGCCATCATGTGGGAAGGTGTTTGGGGATAGTGTCAAGGGTGTGTGAGGTCCCTTTACAATTGAGTTTAGTTAGTAATAGCCAAGTTGGAGCATGTATCTTGTAAATGATTTTGACTGTGTTTTCTTGACAGACTGGTAAAGGAAGATTACAACAAGGATCTAGTGTTTTATGGTTGAAAGGGGAACTCTATTTGGGCTTTGTTGATTGAAAGGGGTTATCAAAATGTATTGTTTCTACTTCTCAGAACAATATTGATGAATTGTATGTTTTGGATGAGTCTTTGTATGCAACCCTGTTACCATAGAGTTAAAACAATTGGGTCAAGAATGGAGGT
>VDFB02063733.1:0-21007 GCA_007258455.2 Sequoia sempervirens | reverse complement strand
TTTAAATTATTCTTTTTATATATATCCTAAGGAAGCGAATCACAAAAAGGATCTAGTCCATGCAGATTCAACCTAGACAACATGGAATACTTGGTAAAAATAGGTAATTATTAGTTAAATTATATTTAAATACATGTTTTGATTACATATTGATATTGCTTGGAAATTAATAGTTAAAATTGATTTATTGTCATTTTTTGTATCCTTAAGCCATCATTGCATTGATCTCATACTTTGAAACAAAAAGGAGAGGATGCCTGCATTCAACCTACAAACATGTGTGGAATACTTTTAAATGTAGGTACTTGAGTTATGTACATATAGATAGTTTTATATAAATTAAAATATGTATGTTTTGATGGTTTCATTGATATTACTTGTACCTTTTTGATATTAGGTGGTGTGAAGACCTACTACATTCTAGCCACAAGTTTGAGATGTTCTTGAGATGGCATATCCAAATTTTGTAAACATCATTTTGAGATGACATATATGTACATACATACTTACAAAATTAAACATGCTCTATGTACTTCTATGTATCAAATCAATATTCTATATATTTAGGTGTATTATGACCCCTTAAGACATCCCCTTAAGACGTTCTATTATGACCCTTTTAGACATCCCCTTAATTAACATGTTCTATTATGACCCCTTTAGACATCCCCTTAAGACCCCTTAAGACATCCCTTTAATTAACACATTCTATTATGACCCCTTTAGACATCCCCTTAAGACATATTATAACCCCTTAAGACATCCCCTTAAGACATTCTATTATGACCCTTTTAGACATCCCCTTAATTAACATGTTATATTATGACCCCTTTAGACATCCCCTTAAGACTCTTTAAGACATCCCCTTAATTAACACGTTCTATTATGACCCCTTTAAACATCCCCTTAATTAACACACATGTTCTATTGGCACCCCTTTAGACATCCCCCTCTAATTAACATGCTCTATTATGACCACTTTAGACATCCTCTTAAGACATATTATAACCCCTTAAGACATCCCCTGAAGACGTTCTATTATGACCCCTTTAGACGTCCCCTTAATTAACATGTTCTATTATGACCCCTTTAGACATCCCCTTAAGACCCCTTAAGACATCCCCTTAATTAACACGTTCTATTATGACCCTTTTAGACGTCCCCTTAATTAACATGTTCTATTATGACCCCTTTAGATATCCCCTTAAGACATCCCCTTAATTAACACGTTCTATTATGACCTCTTTAGACATCCCCTTAAGACATATTATAACCCCTTAAGACATCCCCTTAAGACATTCTATTATGACCCCTTTAGACGTCCCCTTAATTAACATGTTCTATTATGACCCCTTTAGACACCCCCATAAGACGTCATTATTTATTTTGACAACTTATAAATTAGTGTTAGATGAACTATTATTTATAGTATTTATTAATGCTTTTATTCTCTAATCTTCTATGGTATTGTTAGGGTTAGGATTAGAATTTTAATTATAGTTAGAATTGAACCCTAATTCTAACTATAATACTAATTGAACCCTAACCCTAATCGTTATTAGAACCCAACCCTTATTGAAGCCTTTCCCTGTCCTAAAATTAATCCTATCCCTAAGCATTGCTATATCTAACCCTAATTGAAACCTAACCCTAACTCTAGTTGTGTCCTAATCCTAACCTTTACCCAAAGTTTTATCCTATAACCCTAACCTTAATTCAGAGAGAAAATTTTGTGGGTCATATTTCTATTTCTTATGTACATAATTTATGTGATATTCTATTTTTTTTCTTGTTATTGACACATGGAGGCAAGACTTTTACTCATTTTTCATACACTACACACAATCATGATATTCTAAATGGGGGAAACAATGATGAAATTGATTTTCCTTTGGATTGAGCTCCATATTCATCATTTTTAAAATTTATCATGTTTGTACACTACGTATTCATCACCCAATGGTTACAATCGTTTTACATATACACATTCTCATGTTATCATAATTTATGTGATATTCTATTTTTTTTCTTGTTATTGACACATGGAGGCAAAACTTTTATTCATTTTTCATACACTACACACAATCATGATATTCTAAATGTAAAATGATGAAATTAATTTTCCTTTGGATTGAGCCTCCATATTCATCATTTTTAAAATTTATCATGTGTGTACACTTCGTATTCATCATCTAATGGTTACAATTGTTTTACATATACACATTCTTATGTTATCATAATTTATGTGATATTCTATTTTTTTTTCTTGTTATTGACACATGGAGGCAAGACTTTTATTCATTTTTCATACACTACACACAATCATGATATTCTAAATGGGGGAAACAATGATGAAATTAATTTTCCTTTCGATTGAGCTCCATATTCATCATTTTTAAAATTTATCATGTGTGTACACTACGTATTCATCACCTAATGGTTACAATCATTTTACATATACACATTCTCATGTTATCATAATTTATATTTTTCTAATGATTAATTTCCTTAATTTTTAGGCACCAACACTTTTTCCCATTACCAGTGAGTGTTCAATGGTGTCATTTTATAAATATGTACATTAGCTAATTATATCAATACCTCATAGGGATTTTTACTATGTTGTTCTTATTTGCTTTACAGCCTAAAACAACACTCTTTATTCGTCAATCTAGTTAAGGAAAAATTAAAGAATAAAATAACAAAGAATGGCGATATCCATGATATTCACAAGGTATAGGAATTCCAAGTGCACCAACAATGAGGTAAAATTCAATCTATAGAACTAAATAAGTAGGTAAATCCACATAAATTTTCTCTCATAAAATTAAAATTAATACATTAGAGAAGGAAAAATATCTTCTTGTTCATTGAAAAGAAGATTAAACCTAAAATTATTCTACAATTATGAAGTTCACTAAATTTCACATTAATGTCCTATATTAATGTCTATGAACATAAATGCATAAATGTACATGTGTAAATTAAAATTTCAAAACAATAATAAAGTCCAAAATATGTAAATATACAAGAAAGTCCAATATACAAGCTTAGTATATGAAATAAAGTCCAACAGAGTACATGATAAACAAGAAATATAAAACACATAAAATCACATGTTTGTAGGTCATGTACTATCTCTATAATCAAGAGACCTCTTCACACCATGCGGACTATGTGGATGACCTGAAACACTCTGTACATAAGAGAAAGATGAAATTAGATGTAAGACAATAAAAAATGATTTAATGACAATTTCATTTATAATCCATCATAAAATTAAATTACCACCATATCTACATCTAGATGCTCTAGTGCACCTGAAGAAACCTCTAAATTCTCTAAATCAATCTTACATAAAACAAGACAAAGAAATTCAAATTAGATGTACAACTCTAATTATTATTTTTTATTCAATTTAATCTCAGACTTATCATATTTTAATTATATACCGTGATTCGATACAGCACAAAGTGCCTTCACAGACTTGTCTATACATGCTCAACTACGTGATGTGTCTCATGCTATAAAAGAAATAGAATATGTGAAAATATCATATTAATATGTATATATTCACTTTAAAAATTTATAATTCACTTTAAATATAATAAAAAATAAATTACCATTTTATTCCAAACTCCTGCCTACATGTCCTCCTCAGGTGGTGTAACTGTCTAGATCAGCATAAAGCGCACCAACAAAAGTCCTACAAGATCAAAATTAAAGCATGTACAATTCAATTAGGTTAATATATACATATATATTCAAGTTTGCACATTTTTTGTAGAAAGTTTTGTAAACAACCTGGAAATTAGTGGCCTCATGAGTAACTGCAACATCAAATGTTTGCCCAATGCACATTATTATTGTGGTATCAACCTAGACATACATGTACATAGACATTTAACGCTTATAATATTTACAAGTGTACATACATGTGTTTCATATATCTAGTGAATTCAAAACTTATAAAATTGTAACTATACTAATGTAAACTTTAAACAAATTTACAATATGAATGTACCTACCCATGATCTATGTCGTTCGATAGTGGAGGAGTGCTTGACAATCCCTCAGGAGGAATCGATGTGGATGTCGATTGACTCACCTAAACCAACATGAATATTTGAAACATATATGTGATTCAATTATAAATTTAAAACTCAAGTTAAATAATTTATGATTTCATATATAATTTTAAAAATTGAAATCAAAATACCCCATAAAAGTTGCCAAGTATGACCAGTGTCGATATATGTACTCATGGTACAGATGATTTCCCTTGCATCGAAAGTGTCATCTGTACACCAAAAAAATTGATGGTTAAAATGTATTGCAAACTTTTCTTTGATATATACAACCATAAAAATTATTATAAAATGAGTTTGTACATCTAGATGCATATTTATACCTATGTCGTAGTGTCCTCAAGGTGATGTTCTGCTACGAGGAACTCTACAAATGAACTGATGCGACTAGATGAACCACCAGAATCTCCCCATCCACCTGAACCAGGTGTAGCCTGATCAGGTCCATAGCACACTTGATGACAACTAGTACATATATGGGGGACGAGTCTCGACACTCCTGGAGCAGTAATCGAACTAGCTTCATAAAAAACTCCTCCATCATCATCATCGTCTCTATGCTCCCCACTCGCTATCGTAGAAGCATGTTGATCAAGGTCTCTTGTGAGTGTACTAAGGGAACCTAATGTTGAGAGCAGAGCTTGATGATGTATAGGTGCAAGAATGGGAGGACCAGGAGCAACAACAAGGGGTTGTGCATGCACAGGGCATCGAGGATCAACCCTTGCCCCTAATCTCTATTGTGGCATTCTGCCACCAACACCTTGAAATGATCTAAAATCAAAATAATTGGGCTATTGCCCCAAAACAAACTCTACATATAGTTTTCTAAAAAAATACAATAGGCACTCCCAATTAGCATGTGGGGGACTATCAAAAACCATATACCATCGATCCCAAAAATGTGCAATCATCTGCAGATGTATGCACCACCTCATGGATATTCTAAATTTGTTGGGTGGAATGGGTTGTCGGGTAATGGGGTCAAGAAAGTACGGGGCTAGATGGGCTTTTGTTATTTTAAGGTCTAATATTTGTTTGTAAGAGAGACTATCAGAATAAAATTGTCTCATTTGTTCTCTCTCTCGTCAATTCCTATCAAGATCAGAATCGATCATCCTAATGGAATCAACAACGTTTTCCATTACAGATGCAAAAAGTCTCACATCTGGAGCAATCAATGCTTGACTCTACATAGCATTGATTTGATTTTGTAAGGATGCAACTTGATCATTTATTTGTGCTCTCAAGAGAGCCTCATCAGATGCCATATGTGCTGGAGGTGGCATATGAGGGGGAGGGGGAGGTGGAGGTGGAGGTGGAGGTGAGGGGGAGAGAGGCGGATCTGGGTATGGCTCAGGTGGTGGATTGATGATATCATCAATGTTAAAATCATCCATGATATATGTTTGATATAATGTGCACTTGCATTTTAAATCATACAAAATAGTCCATGTGCATACAAAAATTAAGATCATATATTTAATTGAAATAGGATGAGCAACATATATATTAAGCTCATATATTTAATTGAAATGCACATATATATACATTGATTGTTCAACTCAAGAGCATGTCCATACAAAAATTAAAATTAAATGTATGATGTACATTTAAAATAAAAAATATGATGCATAATTTGCATGTACAAATCATTAAACTAAACTATACATACATACATATACAAAATTTCAAAATTTAAGAACCATTATGCAAATTTTTAATACATGCACATACATACTAAACAATAAACTTGAAACATTCACAAAATCTCATTTTATGTCTGACACACACACACACACACACATATATATATTACAATTTTTTAGTAGGAGAAATCATGATCTAGTAGATAGTCAATGATATATACTATTAAATATACTATTATATACTATTCATTATAAGTTCATAAATTCCACCAAATTCCAAATCCATGTCACTAAAAATATCCATATCGAACCAAAATCATAAATTCATGTCACTAAAAATATCCATTTGGAACCAAATTTATAAATTCATCACACAAAATATCCATCGTTCACCAAATTTATAAATTCATAACTATTAAAGATCATTGTTTTAATTTATAAACTATTATGGCTCTCTACTACATAGATATTCATTTCTTTGTGTTTTCCTTTTCAAAATTAGGAGTTCTCCTCTCCTGTAGCCATTGTCGATGCTCATCTATGATCCCATCCATAGCCCTAACATCATCAATAAGGGTTTGCATCCTAGATGCAAACATCCTCACAGGAGGTGCAACACATTCTTCATTTTGAATAATGTTGATTTGATCTTGGATGGTTCTAGCAGAAGCATTGATTTGTGCTTGCAAACGAGCATGCTCATTTATTTCAGGTGGTGGAGGTGGGGGGTTACGAGGTGGAGTGGGTGGTGGTGGAGGGGAAGGTGTTGGAGATGGATGGCGTGGAGGTGGATTGCGAATATTATTGAATGGATTCATGTGATCTTTAAGATATGAGTGAACCTGCATTAGATTTGTAATTTCAAGATGTAAGATACATGTTTAGGAAATACCAAGTTAAACCATTCAATATAAATGGCCTTAAATAATTGAATACAAATGATAAAATTATATGTAAGCCTCATTTATATGTCTAAGGCACATGTTATTTGAATGAAAATACAATTAACTATTGATATTGTATAATCTTGTAGGATCTTATTATTGTTAAATTTGGTTGGGCCTTGGGCAACTTTGATCACCAAATTTTAAGAACTTCTTTGATCCCCTTAAGAAATGTCATATTGGAACCCCTTAAGAAATTGAATTAATGATTTAGGGTGACAGGATGGCTTAAGGGGATTTACATCTAGTGAGGTCCTAGGAGAAAATGGCATGGCTCAAATGAATAAAATTTGGTGAAGTTGCCCAAGGCAACCAAATTTCATTAAGAGCCTTTAAAGAAAAAATGATGGCTTTAGGGTTTAGGGTTTAGACTTTAGAGTTTAGGGTTTAAGGTAATAGGATTAGCTTAAGGGGATCTACATGTTGCAAGATCCTAGGAAACAATTACATGGCATAAGGTAATGAAATTTGGTGGAGTTGCCTAAGGCAACCAAATTTCATTAAGAGCCTAAGAAAAAATGATGGCTTTAGGGTTTATGGTTTAGACTTTAGAGTTTAGGTTTTAGGGATTTAGGATAACTTAAGGGGATATATGTAGTAAGATCTTAGGAAAAAATTACATGGCATAAGGGAATGAAATTTGGTGGTGTTGCTTAAGGCAACCAAATTTCATTAAGAGCCTAAGAAAAAATGATGGCTTTAGGGTTTAGGGTTTAGACTTTAGAGTTCAGGGTTTAGGGTAATAGGATAACTTAAGGGGATGTACATGTAGTAAGATCCTAGGACAAAATTACATGGCATAAGGAAATGAAATCTGGCGGATTTTCCTAAGACAACCAAATTTCACTTTATGGTGTTGGGTAGGACAAAATGAATGGTTTAGTGTTTAGGGTTTAGATTTTAGAGTTTAGAGTTTAGGGTTTACAAAACTTAGGGTAAAGTTTTAGTGCCCCTTGAAATATTTAATGAACTTGTAAGTTAGTGAAGAAAATTTTCTTGTGCAATAGTTGATTGAGATCTACTCTTGTTTCAAATGACCAACCTAGATCATGAAATCTCATTCATATTATAATCTTGCACGATCTTATTATTGTTAAATTTGGTTGCCTTGGGAAACTTCAACAAATTTTAAGAACTTCTTTGATCCCTTTAAGAAATTTGTCATATTGGGACCCCTTAAGAAATCGATTTATGATTTAAGGTGATATGATGGCTTAAGGGGATCTAGATGTCTAGTGAGGTCCAAATATAGTCATACTATAGCCTCATTGGTTCCATCTAGCTCTGGGTCAAAAATGTTTACCCCTCTAATAAAAAAAAGTTAACATGATTCTAAAAAAGAATCAATCTATACATATCACAAAAATAACAATAATCTTAAATGTAACCCATACTGTAACAATAATATAATGCTAAATGATCCCCACCCCTAACCATATCCTAATTGAATTGCAAACCTAATTGAAACTTAATTAAATTATAACCTTTACTAGGTAATCTTAAATGTATTCCTATATTATATTATATTTAAATTAATTTATATTTGTATTATAATTATATTAATATTTATTATATATTCCTAATTATAACCTAACTATTTACTACAAACCTAGTTGAATCTTAAGCCTAATCATCATTAAAACCCCAAGTAAATTGTAACATTACCTATCCTTAATTGTAATCTTATATTATATTTAATTATATTTCTTTTATATGAATCATCCTCCTAGATCTCTAAATTGTAATAATAGCATGTAGTTCCTCCAAACTATCATGATGTACTTCCTCCCTTTCCCATGTAATAGGTGTACCTTGTAGGTGTTAAATGGTTCCATCTTGGTCTCCTTATTGATGCATTTCTATCCTTCCACATAAATCTATATAGTATCAAAATATAGGCAATTTTATGGTTAAATTGAATCTCTCTTAATTGCTAAAGAATCCATTATGATTGAGGATGGGTGGATTATTATCTAGGATCACATCTTAAAAATCCTATAGAGGTCATGTGGTATGTTTTTCTTAATACATATATTCCCATGCAAACCTCTTTCCATGTATTATCAACTCGCCTATATGATAGACACCTTCCTAGATTTAAATTTCATAGGATATATATGTACCCAAGTGTTTCCAATTGGAATTGCTATAATTATACTTTTATGGCATTCTAGATATTCAAAATAGTTTTCATAAATCTACAAAATAGACCCATTCTTGACATTGAAGCTACATAATTTTAGGTATGTCCAATGAAAGATTAGGGTCTAGGGTTCATAAATTTCAAATGCTTTAGTGTTATGGGTTTAGATTTTACAGTTTAGGGTCTAGGGTTTAGCAAACTTAGGGTGAAGTTTGGGTGGCCCTTGGTATAATTTAGACTTACAAGTTAGTTTCAATTGGAATCGATTGTACTTGTTTAGATTTACGAATTTTTTAACTAAATTTGCAAACAAACATCAAGATAAACTTTATGAATTTTAACCATTCTTTAACATATTGATTTCTAATCTAATTATAATTTAAAATTGAAACTAAAGGTTAATATATATCATTTTTTCCATACAAAGAAAATAAAATTTAAAACATTTACGCAATGTGAACGATTTTTTTTGAGCTCAAAATTACCTAGTTTTCAAAATCAAAATGATTTGTTTGATTCTAATTTAAGGTTTTAACAATTTTTTTTGTTCCAATTCAATTTAGGTTTTAGTTTTAAACAATTGTGGTTTTTTAATGAATTTTTTTCATTTCAATTCAACTAGGGTTTTCAAATTCAATTTTTTCATTTGATTTTAATCTCGTGGTTTCAAAACCTTGATTTGGATTTGTAAATGCAATGTTTTTATTTTCAATTTCTAGGGTTTTGAAATGCAATTTTTTTTTTTTTTTTTTCAATTAGGGTTTTCAAAATCAATTTTTTTTGGGTTTAATTGAACAATTTAAGATTTAAAAGTTAATTTTTTTTTCTAAAACACAATTCAAGGTTTTTTTTTTCATTTTTATTAAAAAACATTTAAGTTTCATTACAAGTTTTCGTCTATTTTTACAATTATTGAATTCTACTATAACAATTAAAAAAATGATTAAAACGTGAAATAAATTAAAAAAAATAAATGCTAAATTAACTTATTTCTTTTAAAATTTCAATTCAATATAAAAAAATGCAAAAAAATGGCATTTAGGTGGGGTACTTGTAGTTGGTTGTGGGGTCGCTGTTGCCAACACTCACTCGGGGTCCTGTCCGCAGAGCAGTGAAAACTGTTCTTTAAAAAAAAAAAATAGCAGTATAAAACAGGATCCCAATTTATAAAACTCGGGATCCCATTATTTATAAATCGGGATCCCGTTATTTATAAATCGGGATCCCGTATTTTACAAATCGGGATCCCGTTTATTATAAATTGGGATCCCGTTCTATTTCCATTGGTTCAGAATCCAATGGGAAATGGGATCCTGATTTTTAAAAAGCGGGATCCCGTTTCATCTCAGGCTCGGGATCCCGAACCGTAACGGGATCCCAATTTTTAAAAATCGGGATCCCGTTTATTAAATCAGGATCCCGTTTCTTTGATGCCGATTTCAATTTTTTGGCTAAGGGAAAAAACTTCCACGTTTCGTGGACTCAACTTTGTGCACTTACCCAATTTTTTAAAACCACTAAATTTTTTCCATTGGCAATTAAAATCTATTTTCAAACCAAGAAAATATTTCGATTGGCGAATTAAACCTCTTTTCAAACCAAAAAAAATAATTTTGTTGGCAATTAAAACTTTTTTTCAAACTAAAAAATAAAATTCATTGGCGAATTAAACCTATTTTCAAATGATTAAGAATTTTTTTTTGGTGAATTAAACATTGTTTAGTAAGCAAAGGAGGTGTGAAAGTTTCCGTAAAAAGTGAAACATCTATGAAGGTTTTTTGTTGGCATTGGACGTACGTTTCAAAATCAGCATTAATAGAGATGGTTGGAAAATTGAGATGTATTCAAGACACACATCTCGTGTAGCCGGTCGATGATGGGTGGTTGTCTGGAAGCTAGTGAACTAGAGAAACAATGGAGGCTAGTTTCACCTTGACATGGTAGAGGAAGTTGGACCCTTTCGTTGACAAAGCGCCTATGAAGTGGCTGCAGGGTTTATATTTTTCTTCAAGGATGTGCAGGTGGTGCAAGCAGTTCAATTTATTTTGGGTAATGGCTTTAAAAAATTAAAGCACAGACACAAGACCAATATGGATATTTTTTCGTTGGTGATGGCTTGGGGTCTAGACTTAGGAGAGCTGGTGGATGTAGTGTGGAAAGTTATGAAAACTCTGGTTCACAAATTTTTTTTAGAGGATATGGAAGGCATTCTAGAATGGGTGATACCAAGAGTAGGGCTTTTTTAGGTTGAAGGCATGGATGGTGGAGGCCCGGAGCTTGCAGATTTAAATAATCTCTTTATCAAATGGCCAAAAGGATGCACCAAAGCTTTGTTATGAGAAGGTGCAGAGTGCCGATGGCAAGCACTCAAAATATGCATCAAGCTAATGGAGGTCGAGGAGGTCATAGAGAATCTCAAAGACATCACTAGAGAAGAGATGTAGGAAAAGAAGGGTCTGCGTTTGAGGAAGAAGATGAAGTTGTTAATGGAGATAGAGTCGTTGGAGATGGGTAATTCATCGAAGGCATCTGAGTAGTACAAGTTTAAAAAAAATAAAAAAATCTTGTCTGTGCTTTTGTTTTTTGGGGGTTGTTCTTGGATTTGCATTATAATTGTAAAACACCTTGGGGCACGAAAAATGGTTGGAAGGGTAGGTTTTAGGTAGGTATGATTAGGGATAATTTGATATGTTAGAAATGGAAACTATGTTGGTTAATCAATTTTTTTGGCAGTTGATGGATGAGCATAAATCTAAAGTATGTTTTATAGCATTAGTTTAGAATTGGAATAATTCTTTCTAAAGTATATTTTATAGCATTAGTTTAGAATTGGAATAATTTTTGGTAGTTGATGGTTGAAGATAAATCTAAAGTATATAATAATGTTTATGATAAAAATATAAATTAGTTTATAATTGGAATAATTCTTTGTAATTTCACTTTATATTAATATATATGATTTATTCAACAACATTTATTTTATCGCATTTTGCTTACAGTGATTCTCAGCTTTTATTTTTTTCAAGATAATACAACATTTGGTTTTATTGGTGAGCATGTTGAAATTTTATTTTCATTTTACAAATAATTTATGTTTTTAGATAGATGAATTTAAGGATTAAACTATTAAAAAATTTCAACAACATTTATTTAATATGTATGATTAATAAAATCAATAATATTTTAATATAAAAGATTTTATATAAAAAATATAAATTAAATATTTTTCTGACAGTTAAATTTTTTCATAAAATGTAAAGTGATAGGCATTTAAATTAACAAACCGTCACAAAATTTTCATATGACAGGTAGGGGTGGCCATCAAATTCCAAGCCTGGTCGCGAGGTAATAATTCTCCAAACTCCACACGTACTGATCTTAATTACCCATCGATCCTCCAGTCATGTCCACTTGCTAAAACCTGCTCACAATCTTCACTTCATAAATGCACTATCCTTGCCACCTTTCCTATCTTAATTCACCAAAGTTGAGTTTTTGGTGCTTTTCCTAACTTTAGTTGCAAGTATTTCTTGGTCATCTATGTAGTCGGTGGGTTAGAAGTTTTGAAAACTTTGAAACTTTAGACTTTGGTTCTAAGGTTCCAAGTTTCAATGACCACATGACATTATGGACCACTACCATTTGATGAATTTTTGATGGATGACTATAGTTGCATTTTGGAAGTATATCTCTCAAGCAGTAGATTTGTGAATTGAAACCTTTGGAATTACACTAGAACTGTTAGATGCGGACACGTGGGGAGATCAAGGCTCATCATCATGGTAATGAACCCAATGTATTGGATTTTGGCGATGATTGATAGAAGAAATTAAGTGGTAGAAATATGCACATGTAGAAAGTTTGTTTTAAAAGAGGGACTACCTATGAAGAATGTAGGACCAAGGCTTAAAAACTTAAGAATGTTTTACACAAAGGATGTAAAGGAAAATTAATATAACCACAACCATTCGATGAATTTTTGATGGACGGTTGTAGTTACATTCTGAAAGTAAATCTCTGAAGCAGTGGACTTGTGGATTGAAACCTCTAGAATAACACTAAAACCATTAGATGTGGACACATGGCGAGATCAAGGCTCATTTCTCTCTTTTGAATGCCTCGACATATTACATTTCATTTAATTAAAATTCTCAATCTTTTAGTTTTGAACATCCAAAGTGATTGATTGGACAACTCATAGCTTTAATGAAGCAAGATTTGTAATGATTTCATATCATTTGAGTGGCACTGGTAGCGCTGACTGGAGTATGGTGATTTTGACAACTTGTTAGATTGAGGTACAATTTGCATGTAGCCAGACATCAATCAAATTAAACATTTTAATTTTTAATTGTACATGTAAGGCTTAAGATACAAGAATTGACTAAGTTGGTTTTTGGTTTGCGCGAGTCAGGTTTGTAGCAGCACTAGTGGCCGATAAATTATTAAATAGGGTTAGTAATAGTGATAGTAATAATGTGACATTGTAATTCAGTTGTAATAAAATAAATGGTTATAAATTTACAGTAAAGAGTTATTTTCTGAGTTCAGTTTCTATGAATTTATTCAAATCAATTTTTTTTCCTTTGAGAAATTAAGTATTATCTATTTATGAAATAATTGCATGCAAATTTAAAAGTAAAACTTAAAGCAATACAAATGAAAAAAGAAAGTTGCCATCAAAGAGTTATTTTCTAATTTCAATGTCTATGAATCTATTCAAATTGGTTTTTTTTCCTTTGAGAAATTAAGTATTATTTTTTTATGAAACAATTGCATGTAGATTTAAAAGTAAAACATAAAGCAATACAATTTAAAAAATAAAGTTGCCATCAAATTGAAAAAAAACATTATAAACACTAAAAGTTCTCACTCTTGTTAGGGTTTACCAAAAATTAAAATGTTATTGATTTCTTATTTGTCATTGACCTTCTCCCCCAGTTCTTAGTATCATTATTCATTTTATTAAGTCCTTTGCAATGTTAACTTACCGACCCCTTGGCCTTGATGTCAATCCTAGCGCATTAAAGTTTAAAACAACTTTAAAACACATGTTTATTATTTATATCATAATTCATAAATTACTCAACCGTTTGATGAACATTTGATGTATGGTTATAGTTACATTCCATAATGAAATGCACATAGTGCTAGTCTTATGAACTTAAACCCTCAAAATCACCCTTTAACCATTAGATTTACAATGATCAATGTTTTAGAATTTGTTGCCAATGCAGGACTAAATGGCTTGTGAAACAAGATTTGTAATAATTTCATATCGTTTGAACTTCTAGGGGCACTAGCTATTTTGACAATTGCCAGCCCGTTAGAGTCTAGACATCAATCAAATTAAATATTTAAATAAATGTAAGGCTTAAGTTACACGAATCAATTAAAATTTAAGTATGTTTTTTGGTTTGCGCAAATCACGAAATTATGATTCATGAATTATGATTATACCTAACCTCACACCTGACATGTGTGAGGTGTGCACATGGACCAAGCTGGTAGTGGCACTATTGGTGGCACTGTTACCCATAAATAAGGATAGTGAGCACAACTAAAAATTGAAATCATTCATTGAAGGCTAAAGGATTTCCTATTGAGAATTTGAGTGCAATGTTTGAATTGTCATAAGGGTTTTTACTTTTTAGGGTTAATAAGGAATAGGATTCAGGAAGAAGATGATGTGGCATTATTGAGGATACTCTAAATTCTCCTACCTGTAGTTATGTAGTTATAGAGTAAGAGACCAATTTCCTTCAAGTTCAGAATGGATGGAATTGGAAAGAAGTTGATTTGGTTCACTTGACTTATTAGACAAGTTTTGAGCCATGATGAGGAGCTCTAATGGAGATAAGTGCTCTCCTAGTGCATGAAAGCTACAAGTAGAAGATGGGAGTAGTTTTACAACCCCTCATCTTCTGCATGACTTTGATTTTCAAATGGGAGAAGTAAATTTTGTATCTTCACAGCTCCCATTTCCTCGGTTTGATTAGCCCACCTTTCCCTATGCATTTATTTTCAAAAACCATGGCTGATCCTGGAGGTCCCAAGCATTTATTTTCAGAGCGCATGGTTAACTTGACAAGTCCCATTTATTTTTAAACACACATGTATTACATTTACGGTTTCATCAGTGATCTAGTAGAAGCTTGGCGCTTGCGCTTACATTTGTATTTGTACTATGTAATAATGTGGCATTGTAATTCAGTTGTAATAAAATAAATGGTTGTGCTATTAATTTGGCATTGTAATTCCTTTTATTAAGTCCTTTGCAATGTTAAGTGTTACTGTGCTATTAATGGTTGTGCTATTAATATGACATTGTAATTCTTTTTATTAAGTATTTTGCAATTGCAACATTAAGTGTTACTGTGCTTAGTGCTATTAATGGTTGTGATATTAATGTGACATTGTAATTCATTTTATAAAGGCCTTGATGTCAATCTAAGTGGATTAATGGTTAAAAATAAAAAAAACTTTAAAACACATGTTTATTATTTATATCATAAATTACTGAACCATTTGATGAGCATTTTATGTATGCTTGTAGACTTAAAATAAGGCATCAAAGTAAGCTTAGTCGCTAGGCCTTCAAGTTTTATAACCATGTGACATGTCGCATTGTCGTGGAGTTCTAAATTTTCATAACTACCTGATTCCCCAACTTGGTTCACTTTGTTGAGTAAATTAAGTTCATGCATACACAACCTTTGAGTTATTGTGTGTGGATTTAGTCGGTGGGTTAGGTTTCAAAAACATATCTTGCCTTTCAAAGGTGTCGTTGTCTAACATCTCATTGAATCCTATGTATGGAATAAACTTGAGTTGTCTTTTCAGGAATTTCCAAAAGCATGTAGGTTTAAAGGCTATTTTTTCAAAGAATGAAATTGAATGATGCATTTAAAGCATGTCCTATAAAAAATAATGGCGTAAGTGGGTGGTGAAGTTTTACTCAGACATTTAGCCTACATTCTCATTATTTGCCAAGGCCAATACTTCTCAAGTGCAAACATTCTTTTTACTCATACTTTTAGGATGCATTCTCATTCTTTGCCAAGGCCAGTACTTCTTAGAATCTCATGTACAAACATTCATTCTCTACGAATATGTGCTCATGTAGAGTTAATGTTGGGTCATCATAAGGGATACAGTGCTCAGACCTTTTAAGTTAGACAAATTTTGGGCATGCCTGGAGAGGGACGACAAGTTTGAGCAGGATATAAAACTCTTAGAAAGTAGGCTAGCTTAGGCTAGAGGGTTTCCAGAAGCTGTGTTGAGTGTGGACTTGATAAGTGCATGTGTGAGAAGGTACATTCCGCATACATGGGAAATTAAAGCCACAGACGAAACTGTAAGAAATTTCTCCTAAAGTTGTTTCCCATGCGTTGGGGATTCTGGAAAGGGAATCTATAGAAGACATGTCTGTCACAATGGCAGGTGAATTTTTCAAAGTGAATGAGGACTGGTGTAAGAACTCCATGCCCAAAACCTAGTTGAAGTCTGAAAATAAAGGTAAGTCGCAACTACCGAGTAAACTCAAAAAAATGCATTTTAAGGGAGAAATTGTAGATGCTATTGATTTATTGCACTATGTTGTTGGGAATGCACAAGTGGAGTTATCTGAGGATTAGATGTGCCAATTTATCTTGATAGTCTGTGATGAGAACATTTTCATTGACTGGGCTGAAGTTATTTGCTTCCATTTGAATGAGCAATTAATTAATTTTCATAAGATTGCCACTTTATGTATGTGTTCTTTCCTGACATACATTATAGGTAGTTAGAGGTCCTTTTGGTCTGGGTTGGACCCACAAGGAAGCTCAACTTCTTATATGCATGTGTATAAATGTTTTCCTCAGTTCACTAAACAATTTGGAATGGGTGATTTTTGTCGTATTAATGATGCATTTTTAATGGAGGCCATGAGGAAGCTAGATGGAAATTCATAAATTCACCTTTCCCTTGAATTGATTTCTCTTGTATCAAAATTTGGGAGTTTTTATATCCAATTTGATAAGTTTTCCTATTTGAGAATAGGGTGTTTTGAGAAAGCCCCATTTAAATTACCTCAGTATCCTGAAGATTTACTAATATTTTTGGAAGTTTGTCGACAAATGGCCATGGCTAATTTTAAGTATACGAACATGGGGACACAAGGGTATGTTTTCCCATTGGAGACCCCTTCTTGCTAGGGGAGTTGAAGGAATTCTCAAGGAATATAACCTCCAGAATCTATCTATGAGAGATAATTTTGATAGTAAGGGTTTTGTGAAGTATAATCTCTATGGAGGGAGCTTATATCGACATCACCCACCTAATGAATATTTTTAGGAAGATTGTGTGGATGAGAAGAGATTTTTGAGAAGATATTATATGAGGCTAATCTAAAATAGATATAGGATTTCAGTCTATCATTTCACATTCCTAAAAATGTAGCTGAGGATTCAACAATCATAGATCCTTCATATGAAAAATTGCTTGATAAATCCCACCCTAGGGTTGATTGGAGCCAAAGTGAAATTTCAGATATAAGGGTGTGTGCTGCCCTAGTGCTTAAAGGAACCTAGGATTGGTTGGATGGGAAATGGGGGTAAGTTGTTGGTCCTATTCAGGAGCCTAAGTTATCACAAAAGAATGAATAGGGGTGTATGCAAGCATCTAGTGCAAGTGTATCATCAGGGAAACCCTCTATGAGGTCCTCTAGTGAAAATCCTTAGTCAGGAGGTGATGGTGATAGGCCAAAAGAAACAATCAAGTTGAAGAGGATCTGTGAACAAGATAGTGTGCTTTCTCCTACCCCTAAGAAGAAGACCAATCAAGGAAAACTTGTGGCTATAGATTTTGAAGCTATCTTTAAATAGATCGCTGAAGATAATATCTTTCCTCCTTTGTCTGACTTTAAATTTCTCTCTTCTCTGCCTCCAGTTGATAATCCATCTATCACTCCTAACACTCCTAAAGAAACTATTAGTGGAAATGAAGATTTTGGTCTGGTAGTAGCCTCCCCAGGATAGCTGGAAAAAGAAATGGAGAAGAAGAGAAAGCATATTCCTACAATGATAGTTGGAGTGGATATAGTTTCAAAGTTACGTCAAAGCTCTTCAAAACCTAAGAAAGCCAGGAGGATTCCAAGGATGGTGACTGATGCTACTTCTAGAAATTAAATGTTAGAAATTGTTGAGCCTATGAAGGATTTAAATGAAGATGAAATAACAGAAGTAGAATACAAAGTCACACATGTTGATATGGGGTCTCCAATACTGGAAGGTGATGTGTACCATGCCAATTATTCAGTCAATACCTTGATTAAAAGAGTGAAACAACAGAGGAAAGAAAATAAAAAACTAGAATCTCAAGTCCTCTCATTGAGTAACTTTATTTCTTCCATGGCCACTCCTCCTACATCTGATCAAGCCTCAAGTTCTTAGGTAGAGTTCATCGATGTGCTCACCATAGAGAAAATTAAAAAGAATTTGAGCTAGATTCCAGAGCTTTTTGTGATAATGAATAGTTTGTTATGGGGAATAGGAAAAATATGATAATGAATAGTTTGTTATGGGGAATTGAAAAAAAGAATTTGATGAAGAACAACTTGTTATGGGGAACTTCAAATAGACGAGAAAAAAAGAATATCATGAAGCATATTGATATAAGACACTGCCATCCCATGTAATTAGCAATCTTTGCCACTTTCATAAATAGATTCAAGTAGTTTGTTGCAGTGAGCTTCAAGCAGATGAGAAAAAAAAGAATATCATGAAACATATTGATACAAGATTTGATCTATGTTCTTTGGTAATAAATATTGAAGACAAATAGAGAAATTGTAAAAGATGTGTTGGAATAACACTTATTTGCTACTAAATATTATTGACAAAAGGGAAATTGTATTGAATTCCTCTAAGGATAGACATATACATATACACGTATATATATGTATTGAATTCCCTATTTCATATTTAAAAATATACATATAGGAAGAAATATATATCCATATATATAGACCAAAACCACTATGGCTCGTTTGACAATGCAATAAAAATTTATATATATACATGTATATCTAAAAAGTTGTGTATGCTATCTATATTTGTATTTATGTAGACTTTGATTTAAAAAGAGTTAAAAATAGCATATGTAATTATTATTTAGCTTATGAGAAAATTGCTACAATACAATCATAGCATTCAATGATATAGCATTGAGATGTTAATAATAGAGAATTTAATGGTGCAGTATGTGTAACATGCTCATAACAAAGCTGTAAAATTGATTGCGCTTTGGTAGTGAATGTGCCTATTGAAACTAAATACATTGAAAAACACCAAAACTAGTGCATAAAACTATAGTTCAAGCGAGCAATAATGTAATTTTTTGAGGCTGCAAACATTGAATATTGCATTTGCTTGGTCCCACCATCTTGATTGTCATTGTCCAACACCGCGAGCAACCATTTACCATTTTGCTTTTGTGTTGGAAGGTGGCCAAGAGGCCCCCTATTGCATATATAATTTAATAAGTTGTAATGTTTAAAACATGTTGCTGACTTGCATAACTGTTGCCATCTGCTTATTGTTCCTTCTTGCCACTGTACAGCTTTGACATCATGCCCATTTTTATGGAGGTCAATGAATGTGCCTATTGAAATTGAATACATTGAAAAAACACCAAGAGCAGTGCACAAAACTATAGTTCAGGCGAGCAACAATGTAATTTTTTGAGGTTATAAACATTGAATATTGCATTTGCTTGGTCCTTCCATCTTGATTTCCATTGTCCAACAACATGAGCAACCATTTAGCTTTATCTTTTTGTGTTCAAAGGTGGCCAAGAGTCCCCCTATTGCATATATATTGTAATAAGTTGCGATGTTTAAAACATGTTGTTGACTTGCACAAAATTTTCCCTTTGCATATTGTTCCTTCTTGCCATTGTGCGGCTCTGAAATTATGCCCATTTTTACGGAAGTCCTTTCTTGGCATGTCAATGAGTACATAGTCAAGAAAAATATAGTATACACTTCTATTTAGATATGGCACTGTATATATAAATAGATATATACATGTGTACATATGGATATATATCTAGTTATAGGTGTGTTTTTTAAATGTGCAGACAAAAGGGAAATTCAATGCATATATCTACTTAATCATTTATATTCTTATTGATGTATATCATATTGTTTGGATATGAAAGGATGAAGGGACCAACTAGAAACATCTACAAATATCTACACATAGGTATATGTAGAAATATAGTAAAAACTACATGCATGCATATATAAGCAACCTTAAAGATAAACAGATACATATAGGGATATATACATTTTCATTTATCACTTTTATTCTTATTGTTGTATGTCCTACTATTTGGATAGTCTTAAAAGTGCATTTTTATTCTTGTTCTTGTATATCCTGTTGTTTGAACAATATTAAATGTGGAATGGTTATACCCATTTTCATTTAATCAAACTAGTAAAATAGTTGACAGATTATTGATATTTCTAAGTTTTCTACCATTTTCCATTAGACATTGCAATACATTAATCTTTTATTTTTATTGTGAAATAGACCTCTCAATTAGTCAACTCAAATTGCAACAGTTTCTCCCTACAAAAATTTCTAGAATTATGTTTACATAATTGGGCTTTGTGGATGGGTCTCTAGAGCCCCCCAAGATTGATTTGTTGACATCCCCCATGGGTTCCACTGTGGAGTCTGACTCTGAGGGTGTGAAACACCAGCCTTCAAATCCAAATTCCATAAGTATATATTTCCTTTTTGTTATACCTATTACAAATTTGTTGTTATTGTTTCCTTCCTCTTTTGTATTTGACTTGAACATTTCCTTTCAATTTCTTTATTTTAATTATTCTCAAATATAGAAATGCACACCACATACCCTTTCCTATTTATGTTTCTAGTTTTCTTGGCTTTAAGGTGTACACACACATGGCTGAACCTGGAAAATCATATAGATGTGGTAGTAGATATGCATTGATACTTTCCAACACATAAAACATCCCTTTGATGTGTATCTATATGTATATGTATGTAAATGTATATGTATATGTATATGTATATGTATGTATATGTATATATGTATATGTATATGTATGTGTATATGCATATATGTATGTATATGTATATGTATATGTATATGTATGTATATGTATAT
>VDFB02063732.1:0-21754 GCA_007258455.2 Sequoia sempervirens | reverse complement strand
ACTAAGGGTTTTCAATCCCACAAACTCACTTATCTTCACAAGAAATCTCCATAAAAAAATGGCCCAAGACTGAGTTTTCCATATTTTTGACCCAAACCTGGCTTCACAGTGCCTTCACCCTCCTTAAGGATCTTAACTTAATCAAAACTACCAACCATTAAGGTACTCCCTTTCATCTTTCACCCATTCCTTCATTGATTGATCAAACTCCTAGTAGCCATGCCATTAAGTATTGTCAAACATATCTTTTAAACCACACACAACTCTAGACTATGATGGACATTTTAGACACCCATTTAAGGGTTTTAAAACATATCAAAATATTAACACAGGTTACTTTGAGAATTGATGCTCAAAATTGGTCTGACAGTGTATCTATTAGGCCTAATAGGCTTCGCTCCAACTAGGGCTTATAGGTTTTACTATTCCCAAGTTCATTTCCTCATAACAAACACTTAAAAAAACCTTTATTGAGCCTTCTCATGCTTAAAGATCCATCAAAAGACCCTTTTAATCAATTCTTTATCAAGCCCCAAATTATAACTACCCTGATTATTCTATTTCCTTACTATACACAGATTTTCCAGGTTAGGGCATCAAGATATTTTCTTGAAAATTCACCTACAGACCTTATGGCTTAACGAATCCTTTATAGTACATAAAAACCATTCTACACACCCATTTTCAAAATCTAACAATGAATTAAATAGGGTTTTGGTAGTTTCTTGAAAAAACACAATAATTTACTCAAATCCTCACCAATTTGCATGAAACAAAGACTGAAAAGGAAGGTGATTGAAGGATATTTCACTTACAACCAATTAGAAACTATTTCCTACCGTACAGGGCCATACACAATAGAAATACATATATTTTATGTAGAAAATGCAAATAAAATAGGGTTTCCTTTATTCAAATTCATAACTTCAATTACCCACACCTTCTAAAAATGGTTAAAAGGCCTTTTATAGGAATTTTTCATATGACCTTTCAATTTCTAACTACCTTTGAACGACCCAATACAAGAATGTCTCTTCACCTTCCTAGTTTGCACTTTCACACTTTTACAATTTGTGTATTTGTGCAACTTTTGCAAATAATGACAACTTTTCAAAAAAGAACATAAGACTTAAACCTTAAACCTCCTAATGACTCTAATACATTAAGTAACCCTTGAACAATGTTGAAACATAAAAAATTGATCAACCTTCAAGATTTGCTTCCTAGAATCAAGACATTGTTAAGATGCTCCTGCATCATGGAATACAATTTGTGAAGATAAAAAGCAAGGAGGAGTTGGTTTACACAGCCTAGAGCCAAGAAACTTGGCTTTGGGAGCCAAAATAGCAAGGAATGTCTTTGCAAAATCATTTTCTAAATGGGCTAGAATCATACAAAGAAAATATATGGACTCTTGAATTCTTGAATGAATTTTAAAATGACAAAGTCTAGTAGAGGGCTCCAAAATGTGGAACTTTATCATAACTTGTAGAGAAGATTTCAAATCCACTAGAGTTTAAGTCATCCCCCCAATGATGAAATCCAAGGAAATCAAGTATAAAAATAAATTTAAAATAAGTGTTTTTTTATTCTCAAGGTTACACAAGTGTGCAAGAAAAGATCATAAACACATACACTCCTTTAGGATTAAAAGAAACTAGTTATTTATTTAACCAAATCAAAATGTGTAGATTTATTTTAATCCCTCAAAGTATTGGTTTAAAAAATATACAAAACAAGAAAAGCACATAGAAAAAGAAAATGGTCAACAAAACATTTCTATATAATTGTTCTATAAAACCAATGCATTAGAAGTTTCACTTTTTTGTTCTTTGGATTGTGAAAAAATATAGTTCTCAAGTTTTTATGCTTTGATGACAAGGTAATAATACATTAAATGATTAGCTAAACTTATTAAAAATTCTTTAAAATAAAAAATGAACTACACCATTAGATTCCTAGTGAAATTATGATAATTTTTTTAAATTCATTAAAATTAAAGTTCATATGTGAAATTTATGCTTGTTTGAAGATTCAAAATAGAGAACTCACTTTGAATGATGTTACTTTATTTTAGGTACTTGATCTAAAGGAATGGTGTGTTGCATAGTGTTCAACTTGAAACTAGTTTTTCACTACCTATAAAAAATTGAAAATTCTATTACTATTGAAAAAATATATATATCTTTTACTTCACATTGGTATTTTTCAAAATTACAAAGGGGAATGAAATTTTTTTTGGCCAAGTGATTAAAATTTGTTGAGATTTTTTATGAACCAAAAAATAAAATAAAATAAATTAATAGAAGAATTTAAGTTGTGTAGCAATAAAATTATAGTCTAAAAAGTATAAATCTTTACAAATTTATGAATTATATGTTGATCTTTCATGGACCAACTAGGACTCGAACCTAGGACCTTTTTTTTTTGTTGGAGTGCTCTACCAACTAAGCTACTAGCCCTTGTAGGACCAGCCCATCTTTCGTTTGGATTTGGCTTATTACCAACACCCCCCCTTAAGCCACATTAGGTTCTTGGGGCTCCTAGTCTAACTTGGATCTGATACCACTCATTGTGGCTTATTTCCAACACCCCCCATTAAGCCACACTCCTAGTGCATAGGACTCCTATCATGGCTATGATACCACATGTGCTACAACTCATATGAAATAGCTAAGAATTGAACCTAGGACCTTCCCTTTGTTGTTGGAGTTCTCTACTACCTAAGCTACTAATCCCTATAGGATCAAGCCATCTTTGGTTTGGGTTTGTCTTAATTCCAACATTATAAAAGAAAGTGTTTGAAAAGCGTTGTTTTTTTTGTTTAAAATGTTATCCTATACCAAAATACATAGCATTATATATAAAAATTTGTTTCTTGATCATTTCAAACAGAATTGTGGGAACTATTTCAAACTAGGAGGTTTCCAAAAAGAATTATCTTCAAAACCACTTAAAAAAAAAAGAAGAAAAAACCTAGAAAAAAAGTAACACCAAAAAACATGCAAACACCACAATTGGTTAGTGGCTTAGCATGTTCATGTTGGGTTCACAAAACTGTAAGCAAGGAAATTTAAAAATAAGAAACAATAAAGACTTCAAAACAATAAAAATTAAATAAAATATAATTCCTATTTAATAAACCTCATTGACAACCTCAAATGTATTTTGATTTTCTTGTTTGGATGTAGATGTGACTCAACAACATAATACTTTATTTCAATTGATGGTATATTTTGACATTATGAATTTTCCTATGTTTGAATTGATGGTATATTTTTATAGACTTTTTGATGAAAAATAAATTAGGAGACGAGGATAAGATCAAACACTTGAGTTAACTGAAGTGGTTGTGGAATCAACTCAAATATTAAATGGAAATTTTCTTATTTCAAAACATTGATGATATAATAATGAGTTATTCAAATGAATTGATGAATAAATATAAAGAAAAAGTTTAAATTTGAAGATGAATACCTGAATGATAAATATAGAGGAAGATTTTGAAATGAGATAGAGTAACCAATGAGTGATGGAGTTGACAAAGACTCACAAATAGAAAGTTTAGCTTAAAATAGATAATTAAATCTCATTTAATTAAATAATAAATTATTTTTAATTAAAAAAATAAATTGATAAATGAAATTTATTATGACTTAATAAATAATATTAATTAATGATGTGATAAATGATGATTGATGAGTAGTTAATAATTATTAATTAATTTGAATGATAATGATGATGATTAAAGGTGAGAGAATTGATGATTAATGATTATAATTATTGATTTGACAATTAGGTGAATTATTTTTAGTGTCTACATTTTTCCCTTCTTTGAAGCAATGTTTGAAGTGACATTGTTTCAAAGAAAAAAAAGTAGATAGAAGAAAAAGTAGAGAAGATGAAAATGATGGCATGCCTTAGTTAAGAAAAGAAAATTTAGAAAAGTGAGATGATTGATTGATTGATGCCCCCTTGAGAGATTATCCATGTAAAAACTACATGGATTATTTTTCAAAAAAAGAGAAAATGAAGAAATAAATGTTTGACAAAAAATGAAAAATGATGGAAAAAATTGATTAAAATGTAGATGAAGAAACATGGCTATAGATAAAATGATGATAATGTGTTATGCTAACTTTGAGTTTAACAACCTTTATTTAATAAGGATCCATCTTTCTACTCATATAACCTTAATGACTTAGGAATTTGACCACTTTATTATATTTTGTTTTTAAAGTGAAAGTGGAATCACATCCCAATTCCATTCCTCTCACTTTCTATAAGAATAATATATTATATTTTTGTTTCTATAATATAAAAATATAGAACAATATTGACCACTTTAAAAATTAATAAAAAATCATATAATAATAATAACTTATGGACAACATTATTTTGTAAATCAATCAACGTGCAAAAATTTCAACGCAAGAAAACATTGACTAGTAACCCGTGCATTGAATTCCAGGAATAGATTTTCCTAAACAAATTTCTGAAAGTGACAGAATGAACAAAATGAATGAACCAGGTTCAGCCAAAATTGAACCTGCTCAAATGCATTCACATGGGTTGGGTTAAACTAGTTGCCGTTTGGAAACAAACTTTTCAAGGATTGGTCCTTAGTGCCCCCGATATTTTCTGCACCTTTTCAAAACTATGCATCCAGGCGTTATTTATTTGTAGATCCATTCAACTCGGCGGGGAACTCGGTGAATTTCAACGTACATTTTCAATATTGTCAAACCTCGAGTGCAATTTGTCGCCCGCTTACAGGGACTAGTACCTACCAAAACAAGAAGGACCATTAAACCAAACAGGCCTGCACTGGTACGGTTCCAGTCAAAGAGCTTGCAACGTGCGTGCATCCCGC
Source organism: Sequoia sempervirens (assembly GCA_007258455.2). Lineage (NCBI taxonomy): Eukaryota > Viridiplantae > Streptophyta > Pinopsida > Cupressales > Cupressaceae > Sequoia > Sequoia sempervirens. Next base: position 16,881 of record VDFB02063732.1, on the reverse strand, counting down.
CAATTTAGGGAGATCACTTTCCCAAATTATTGAATTGAATCTCTTTTCTTTCTTAGGAACTGGTTCCAGACGGCATGGGACCCCAGCTATACTGTACATCCAAGTTTATCGCACCTATAACGTAACGACAACGTATCTTATTCTTTCTTACGAACTGGTTCCATGCGCCATGGGAACCCAGTTACACTGTACATCCAAGTTTATCGCACGTATAACGTAACATAACAACAACGTATCTTATTTGCGTACGTCACTCGTGGAATTGGAAGCATCTTAGCTATCGTCAAACAACGTGCCGGCTCAAACCCGGTATTCATAGACGTAAACAAGACTTGCCAGCATTCTATATTTGTTTATAGAGTCCTTGCCCTCCTCCAACACAACCTGCAGATCTACAAGTTAGAGATTTCTATGGAGAACATAAATGATTCTGGGAGTTCCTACGATGGGAGTAGAGATGAGGTACTTGCCAGTTCTAATAATGTGAAAAGTTTCTTGCTTGATTTTTCTTAATGCATGTAATTTGTCTTAGAAATGAACTTTCCCTGCAGCTTGTTGGCCGACTGAAATTGATAATCCAGGAAAACCAGAAGCTCAAGTGCATGATCCAGCTTATGTACAGAAATTACCAGGACTTAGAAGCTCAGCTTAGGAAGCAGCAGGTACTGTTTTTGAGATTTTTGGTGGAAAAATACATTTTAGATGATGATTACTTTTCGGATCACACTCAGTAATGCAATACCAACTATTACAGTTTAGATGTTTATTGAGATTCTTATGACTTTTGTTTATGTTTTTCTGCAGGAAGAGGAGTTGAGATTGTCTTTACAGTCCATGGGAAAGACTTTGAAATTAGACATAAACACACAAGGAAAGGATTCAATCAACGAAGGGTGTAGTGAGCAGGTTATTGATCTTAGCGCAGATTCTGAGAGCACGGAAGAGGAGAATTCCAATCTTGTCTCCAGAGTAAATGATTTGCACCGGCGTCTGCCCTCTAAGAAGAGGAACATAAACTATGAGTTGGAGCACAGCCAGAATGGTAAAATGAATTCATATGTAAACAGGGATTTGCCGAACAAAAAGGCTCACGTAGTCAAGGAGGCTTTCATTTTTCCTTCTATGATGGTGGAGAAGAAAATCATTACTGTGCGGAAAAGATCGGTAGAAACTGCGGTAATTGTCTGTTTCTTTAAGAGATTTGCAGTGGTTAGGGTTTTTTTTTCTAGAGAAATTTGCAGGCAAAACAGTTTTAACTAACAGACATGAGTGGAGTAGGTGAACTAGGGCATTTTTTCAGATTAGTTTGCAGCCAAAACAGTTTTGACTATTAAGAAACGCGAGTGACATTTAAGTTTTTCTTTGGAATGAAACAGTTTTGGTTGAAATTTTCTTTCTAATAATGAATCATTGAATGTTATTAAAAATATATATACAGTTAAAATCAAAAGTAATCATACAATTCTTTATAGATGACACCAATTTTTAATGGTAGATTAATAAGTCTGATCTAAAATGTGAATTGAAAAATATACACAATTAATATTCTTTATAAACTGTAGAAAATTCATACCAATCAGATCTATTGTATTTTTGTAGGTAGGTGATGGCTATCGGTGGCGAAAATATGGACAAAAGATGACAAGAGATAGTTCATGGCCGAAAGCTTATTACAAATGTGCTATTCCCTCTTGTCCTGTTAAAAAGCAGGTTCAGAAGTGCACTCAAGACCCTAGTATGTTTAACACTATATATGAAGGAGAACACAATCATTTGATAGTTCAGGCGAGCAATCCTCTTCCCTTTCCTACCTCCATTGCCACAATCTCATCCACAGGCTCATGTCCCATGATCACTCTTGATTTCACTGGTAGTTCCAACCCTAACCCTAATCTAACTCCAACTCCTAGATTGCAACCATCCATGTTCCTACAACACCCAAATTTGTTACATAATAGAAATATGTTGAGAAGAGCATGATATCAAGGAAGTTAATGAAATTTAGGTTTGATGTGGATAAATTTGACTCCATGCTCAAAACGATAGACCCTTCCAATGTATCACCACTCAAGCCTCATCATACAAAGATGTTCAATATGAGTAAACCTCTTTGTAAATTGCATGTACAACACTCTTTCCAAGGAAGACCTTGGCTTAATAAATACTTGGATTTATTCACTTAAAAATGTTGTGATCTGTATATTAATATTGTCTCAATCATTTATTGATGGTTTATTGGATTTATTGATGGTTTTCATAATGCACATCATAGTCCTAGTTTTTTTTAACTTTTTTATTTTACACATAGAGACTTAGCTAGAGACATATTCAATTCTAAAGACCACACTTCCACAAGTTTCTTAAATGCATGTAAACAACTACCCATGCTCTTGTCCATTTTCCATTAAAACATCTTTCTTGCTCGTTTCATGAACTCTTTTGTGTATTGGCCATGTAATTTGGTTTAATAGAAACCTCAAGATTTTTCCCAAAAGAAACAATTACTATGCATACATTTGAATATTAGTGATGGACAACAAAATTTTGAACATTTATAATCATCTCATTGCACACTTGTTGTAATTACATGTCTATTTATCTAAAACTAAATAGTTGAGAAAGTTGAGAATGTCATGAAGGATAATCAATGATTCCCATTATTGGATTGAAAGACAAAGAAAGTTGAGAATTGATAAGTAGGAGGTATTTTCCACAGTGTGTCAAATTATGATATTGCTATCAGGATTCAACCATATAGTTTTCAAGTCAAACTCATTGTCCCATGTTTCATGAGTAGTGGTTCACAAGAACCCATCTCTCATGATAATGAATGGTCCACTTAGCACTCATTGCATCTAGGTGATGCTCACAGAGGTGAAGCACTAGGCCTTCCTGGGAGGTCACCCATCCCAATATTGCTCCAACTCAAGCATGTGGTTAAGCGCGCTTGAGTTGGAGCAATACTAGGATGGGTGACCTCTCAAGAAGGTCCTGTGTTTCACCTCTGTGAGCATCACCTAGATGCATGGAGTGTTAAGTGGACCATTCATTATCATGAAAGATGGGTTCTTGTGAACCACTACTCATGAAACATGGGTCAATGAGTTTGACTCAAAAACTATACGGTTGAATCCTGATAGCAATATCATAAAGTTGAGAATGTCATGAATGATATTCTAAGATTCTCATTATTGCATTGAAATCCCTTTTAGAAGATTCACTATCTTAGAAGATTTTCTTTTTCTAAGATAAATTTAATCTTTGAAATTTTTTGAGAGTACATAGCTAGGTTATGAAGCAAACTAGCAAAGTGGTGTTATAGTGTTGTTAGATGGTATCCTTTTATTTTATTTTCATGTACAATGTTAATATTTTTGACTTATTTCTTTGTTCTTTAGGGTAAGCATGGACAATCAACAAAGATTTAAATTAGACAAATTCAATTTACATGGTAAAGAGAAGGATGCATCAAATGTTAGAATTCATAAACAACTAAAAATATTATTTACATTATTTTGAGCGATATAATTTGTGAATGAGGTTTGTGTTTCTTGTTTGCATAGTAAATTGTGTTGAACTAAAAAACTTTAACTACTCATTAATGTTAATGGTTTTTTATTTTTCTTGTTTTTAATTTAGTTTTCTATTAGCTTTAAACAATTTCCAAGTGATTTAAGTAGTTTGATTTCATGAAGGGGGGCTTCCTAAAAAATTTCAATAGGTGTTCTTGAATTTTTTGACGGCTTTAAACAAATTGGTGTTTCATGAGTAAGCTTAAAAAATAAGCTTCAAAATTTTAGAAAGCTAGTAGTTTCATGTTTTTTAACCAACAATGAATACCAAAATTTTATCTCTTCAAAATTATCTCTAGATTTACTGTTTGGAATCTAAAAACTATAATTAAATGACCTGTGTCAACGAAATCTCCTAATTCAGTGGAAGAAATTTACCTATCCTCATCTCAAATGAACCTCCAAAAATTCTAAAATCTAAAAAATAATAGGCTCATTTTTTTTTTAAACAAGATTCTAATTTATCTCCTAGAAAAAAAAACATTTCATGAATAAATTCTATAGAATCAGTTTCTTAAAGACATTTGAAAGCCAATCTAAAAAAATTATCTGTGATTTTGTTTTCACTAAAATTTGGCTTTCTAATGTTTTTGTCCAGTGAGAGTTTGGGAAAGAGAAGAGGAGATCTACCCAGTGTGTCAATTAAGAGGTCACTTGTGACTATAGCATATAGAGAGCCTGGTCTCCTTCCGCCTGTATATTGCATGCTTAACGTGCCATACTAAGTAAATGTTTGAATTTATAATCCATTGGATGTAATCTTTTATTGTGATACTAACGCAGGCATTTTTGTTCCAGAGGATTGTAGTGCTCTCAGAAGAGATATATTGCTGCAATTCCAACTAGTGAAATTCTGCTTATCAGGTTTTTATAGCTTTCAGAGAAATTCAAAAATAAGATCATTATTGATTGGTAAAATGGTAATAACAGTTGATATGATGTTATGAGCATGTTCTTGAATTTTCTGTTCGAAATATAAGTTAATTCTAATATAATTGTTTAGCGGAAACGATGAATGGTGGACAAGTTAATTTCAACCGCACACAATTAGGTGCAGGCTTTCTTCCGCCAAACCTACACCTTAATGGAAAATTGTCGTTAAGTGTGGCGTTGAATCACATTTGCTTTGTATGTCACAGAAGGCCTAGAACTATTATTAACTGTTGTAGAAAATGATTGTGATTCCTCAGCAAACCAGTTGGGTCTCCTCTGCATTTTAAGTTCACTTAAAAACATACTTTCTATTATTATTTTTGTTTTCCTTCTTTTCATAATGTATGTGTTATTAACAGCCGCATCAGGCAAATTGGCCGTCAGCAATTCATCAGAAAATTCACTGTCAACAAGTCAACAATTCACCGCCATGACAAATTCACCTCAATAAAAATTCACCACCAGCAATTCACCGCCACAGAATTGTATTAACATAAATCAAATTATTGGCATTAACATTTTTTAATATATATTTCTAAAACTTCAAAAAAAAATTGAAAAAAGATAATATATTCATTTGCAAAAAAAATTGATTTCGGAAATATATATTAAAAAATGTTAATGCAATTAATTTTCTATGACTACAGTGAACTGCTGGTAGTGAATTTTCCTTGAAGTGAATTTGTCATGAATTACTTGCAGTGAATTTTTCTAGAGCCATTAGCAGCACAGGTGGGGGTGGGCGGATGCTAAAGCACGGATTCGTTTTACACGATATGCTGTGTCTTGCACTCCAGGTGAGATTTAACTGGTTTCCAACTTGTGTTACATGATGTTATTCGTATTTTACTGGGCAAGGATGCAATGAATAAAGTCATATACAATTCTCTCTTGCCCAAGCCTTCTCCTCATTCCACGCATTTATTTCTCAGGGACATCCAATTTGAAGGTTTTCTATGCATTTGATGCGGTTTACAGGCTCTCACTGGTTATTGTCATGTTCAATTGAGAGTGAGATAAACACAGTCGGCCCTTCATCACAGAACTTGATCTCTCCTACAGCAGTATTGACTATGGACAAGATCGAACTCCTTACTCCTTTTACATTTTATTGATCAAAAAAGTGTCAGAGCTTTTCATGGATCAGTTAGGACACAAATCTAAAATCTTCCATTTACTGATGGAGTGTTCTACAACTGAACTACTCACTCTTATAGGATCAGCCCATCTTCAGCCCATCTTTGATTCAGATGCAGTTATTTTCAGCAACCCTTCAAGCCACTCTATACAATGCTCTAGACTCCTTGTCTGATTTGACTATCAAACTCTGTTGAGGTTTTCATGGACCAACTAAGACACAAATATAAGACCTTCCATTTGCTGCGTGCCTAGCACTGAACTACTATCTCTTGTTGATTTGAATGTGGCAATTCTATTTTATAGTATTTATTTCCAGATTAATGATTTAGTCCAAAAGAGTGTACACCACATACTTTAAGCTAGTGGATCGTAGAACTTTAGCTACGTTCTCAATATTTTCAGAGTTGTGGGTCTCAGGATATCTTGATTCGTAAATTTAGAAATCTACACCTTTTATAGGTTAGCATAATGAAAGCATTTCACATAGTATGAAACTGTTTGTGCAAGTCCACAAGAGTCTTTAAGCCTAGGTTCGCCCACCACGACAACACTCCTGTTTGTGTATAGAATTGGATTTCAAGAAAGCATGATATCTCAGAAAAACACCCCAAAAATTAAAACATAAATGTTAATAATAAAACAAGGCAAAACAGTGGCAAACAGAGTTGAAAATAAATATATTCAAATCAGAAAATCAGATACAGCAGCCTCGCCCTCAATCACATATATAGCTATTACATTCAAGTTTCCAGCTTCGTTTAGAAGATTCTAAAACTGAAACTTCTTTACAAATGTACCTCTCTTTTTAAATATTTTATTTCAAAAATAAATTTACGTGAAGATTCTAGAAATATTATTTTATTTTTAGACAATCTTAACTATCTCTAACATCCCCCCTTAAGATTGGCTAAAAAAATCAAAAGAGAGGGGAACATTATATTACTATCCCCCCTTAATGTTCACCTTTCGAATCCAAATTGCTTCCTTTCCTAAGTCTTTTGCTGCTCTATATTCTGCTCCACAAGAAGACAATGATGTAGTAATTTTCTTTTTGCTGCTCCATGTAATTGGTCTTGACCCAATATGAAAAATATAGGTTCCAATAGATTTTTGGTCATTTATATCACCACCATATTCTTCTTCCATAGGTTGCTCCCATTTTTTCTTCCCTCTAGCTTGCTCATATGAAATTGGATCATCAATCTGTAATACTTTGGCCATAAAAGCACTACCATTCCTTCCTTGAAGTTTTGATCCTTGTTCATATATATCTTCAATGCTCCTTGTCTTTTGTCTAGCTGAAAAGTCTTCTTCTTCATTGTCACTACCTATAGAAAATGGCTGGTCAAAAACATTAGTTGTTTCATTTTCAATGATATTTTCATCATTTGTAGAAGTGCACAACTCATCCTCATTAACATTTCTTTGGAAAAAATCTGAAAAGTTGGAAGCATTTGCTGTTGTAGAATGAGAAGTGGGTATAAGTTGTGATTCTTCATCAAACTTTACATCTCTACTAACAAAGACCTTGTTTGTTGTCAAATCATATAACCTGTAAGCCTTTGAATCTTCACTATAACCCATAAACAAACACTTATGACCTTTTGGTTCTAATTTTTTTCTCTTTTCATCAGGAATGTGTGCCCAAGCAAGACATCCAAACACCTTAAAATACCCAACATGAGGCTTTTTTCCACTCCATGCTTCTTCAAGAGTAACATATTTGAGGGCATTAGTAGGAATTCTATTCAAAATATGTGCAGCACAAGAGACAGCCAAACCCCAAAATTTATTATCCAAACTTTTAAAATGCAACATACAACAAGCCATCTCTAAAAGAGTTCTATTCATTCGTTTAGCCACCCCATTTTGTTTAGGGGTATGAGGAGTTTTTCTTTGCACTTTAATACCACAACTTTCACAGAATGATTCAAATGAATAATTGCAATATTCACCCCCATTATTTGTCCTTAAGCATTTAATTCTTTTCCCACTTTGATTTTCAACTAATGCCTTAAACTTCTGAAAAACTTCAAATACTTCATTTTTTCTTTCAAGAAAATAAACCCATACTCTCCTGCTATAGTCATCAATAAAAGTGAGAAGGTACTTGGCACCTGAAAGTGAAGTATAACCTGGTTCACATAAGTCACTATGAATGAATTGCAATGGATGATTAGCTCTCCATGCTTTACCTGAATCAAAAGGCTCTCGGTGATGTTTCCCTAACACACATCCTTCACAAACACCTTCACAAGCTGAAATCTTTGTTAATCCTCTAACCATATCCATTTTAACCATATCTTGTAATTTTCTATAATTTATATGTCCAAGTCTAGCATGCCAAAGTTCTGACATATAATCAGTCTAAGCAATAAAAGCATGAGAGAGTGTGTATTTGTCATCAACAAACCCCACAAATTTAAATAGACTCTCTTCATGATCAACTCTACCAATAGCAATTATATTGCTTGGGTCTTTTTTATCTCTAACAATAACTTGATCAGCATTGACAACAAACTCATATCCAGCCTGAACAATTTTATATACTGAAATAAGATTTACCCCTAATCCTTTTACCAATAAAACATTTTTCAAAGTCCCTTTTGTCACATTAACATTTCCCGTTCCTAAAACTGGAAGCTTCATTTTATTACCAATAGTTATTTCTTGATCATAATTCATTTCTTCATTAAAATCAACAAATAAAGATCTATCTCCAGTCATGTGATAAGATGCTCCTGAATCTAGAATCCATTCTTTATTAAAATCTGAAGCAAAATAACTCCCTTTAACAGTGGATTTACCTTTTCCTTGTTTTTGAACGGACACAGCCAGAAAGCTATTTTTATCCATCTTTCCATCATTAAACCTTTCTTGCTTGGACTTATATTGCTGCCTTTCATTGTCCCTCTTCTTCAGACAAAATTTTTCCATGTGATTCTCACCCCCACAATACCTGCAAATAATGGGTTTTCTTCCAGCTTGCTTTTCTGCACCATCATTTCTAGAAAAATGGTTAGAACCTTCATTATTTTGAAATTTATTATTTCCTTTCCAATTCTTCTTTCCATCATTTCTAAAAAAATTACTTTTGGCTGTATATGCATGATTCTTCTTAATATGCCCTTCTTTAATAAGCTGAACTTCTTCATCTAAAACAGACTTGCAAAATTGATCAAAAGTTTGCTGGGGGGTATTGGGATTTAGTTGAAGAACCCTTTTCCTTGATTCCTTAAATACCTTATATGGCTGGGAAGCTTACTTTCAACCATTGCAATCAACTGAAAATCCTTTTTTTGCATATTTAGCACTTGTTTTTTTTAGCTGGGCATTTAAAAAAGTAACTTCATTGAAGTAATCAGACATTTTTTCAAGATCAGATGGATCTAAATTTATCAATTTTTCTTCTATACTAAACATGCTAGCAATGTCTGCATCTTTATAATCCTTTTCTAAATTCTCCCACAGCTCTATTGGATTATCAACATCAACAAATCTTCTATTTAGATTGGGGCTCAAAGCTTTACCAATAATACCTCTAACTTGCTCCAACTTGCATTTCCACAACTCCTTTTCTCTATCATTTTGTTGAGGTTCCCCAATTTCTTTATTTACTATCCTCCATAAAGCCTTCTCTCTTAGAGCATTCTTGACTGCAATCTTCCAATCTACAAAACCACTTCCATCAAAGATAGGCAAAACTTCATTTGAAGAACCCAAGTTAGCAAAAAAAAATAGCCTTCAAACAAATCTAGCAATACTCCAACAATATAACAGCCCTGCAACCAAATATCACTCCAATAATATATCAGCCCTGCAAACAAACCATTTCTAGCAATATATTTTCCTGCAGCAAAACCCTCTAGCAATATTTCTAGCTGAACCTCTAGATGAATCTCCAGCTGAATCTGGCTAAATCTAGCTCTGATACCATGTAAAAACAGTCCCAAAGAATAAAAACATAACAGTAGTAATAAAGAATAGGGAAAAACAGAGCAAAACAGAGTTGAAAATAAATATATATTCAATTCAAAAAAATTGTGTACAGCAGCTGTCCTCAATCACACATATATAGCTATTACATCTTTGAAGTCTGGAAGCTTCTTGCTTTCTAGAAGATTCTAAAATCTGAAAACTTCTTTTACAACAGCTCTCTTTTTAAAATATTTTGTATTTTAAAAACAGCTACAGGAAGATTCTAGAAATATTATTTTATTTTTAGACAATCTTAACTATCTCAGAATAATATCCCTCTCGATGCTATTTAAGGCCCGAAGCCTCTAAATAAGAAATCGAAAGCCTCAGGTACTAGTTCAAATATACGACATATTCATTGTCTAGAAGAATAATGCTTCTAGAAGATATTTATCTATTATCATTCTTTTGTTTGTAAATGTTACTTTCCATGTACCCTAGCATTGGCAATGGCGTTGGTAAGTGGATCAAATGGTTCTTAACAGTTTTCGCTTTTCCTACCATAGAACTTATAGTTGTATTTGGAGAGTGTTGTCGTTTTTCGCACCATAGAACTTGAAGTTGTACATGGAGAGAGTTTTGGAGTTAAAGCACCATGAAACTCGTAGACATTCGCTTGTGATGATTCATGGCAGAATATGAAAAGTTTCAGTTATAAATTTTAAACGCTGTGTTGGATTACGGCAACAATATAAAGCAAAAAACTTAATATGTTTTCTCTGAACAAAAGAATATTGATATTTTGTTCATGAATATTTTTTCATATATTATAAAAAATTTTACCAAATAAATCTGTTTTATTGAATATTATTTTATTATTCTGTTTATCTTTTCTTTTATTTCATCACAACTAATTTGTGCTACAATATTATCTGATTCTGTGAACTTGAGTTTCGTAGCAGCTAACTCCTTGTTGAATCTAATATTGGTCAGCAGAGACCAAACCGCTACTCACCGCCTCACACATCCCACAACCATAAAAATATCTCACTCAACAATCATAAATAAGTTGCAACGTGAAAAATGTATGCAATGAACCTGTGTGCATGTATTTTTCCAATAAATAAGAATTCAACGAGCAAGGAAATCATCTTCATTAACTGATTAAGATTGTCCGCTGTTTCTTCTTCTTCTTTCTGTCTTCATATTAATTCTTGGTTGTGTGTTATTTCTTCTTAACTCCTTGTGGCTTTGGTTCTCAATTTTCACATTATTTGAACTTAGGCTTGTGGTTATGGCTATGGCTCTCTGTTGTTGGATTATATTTGGGTTGTCTTTGCTATCTGGGTGTTTTACTAAAAGAATATAAACTTCTAAAGCCAATGCTATTATAATTTTTCACGATGTCATACAAAACTTTACTATGATTTTCCAATTTTCTATTCCATTGGCGTTGGTGTTTGTGTAAATTGAAATCTCAAAAACAATGAGAAATGCTTCCTCTGCGATTTGTTCATGGCGGCAAACGGTGCAAGAATCATGGTACGCGGACCATGGCATAATGCAGTTGGCGTGGTATATGTGCGAACACGGCATCTCTCTTTTTTCTCCTCAAATCTCAAACTAATCACCGCAAACTGCACCGTGAGAGTGAATGCTCAGGTTCTTCAATAAAAAGCTATAGCTTCATTTAAAATTTATTTCTGTGTGGAGGATTTCTGTTAACGGTATTATTTAAAATCAACCAATCTCAAAAGAATGTCCAGGTATACTAAAAAGAAAGGGTACAGAGGGGCAAATAAGCATAACGCTACGCTTGAGCAGGTAATACCACTTTGATAGGGGTGGATGGATACAGATCAAAACAAATATGAACTCAGCAATTCATGAATAAACACACACACAAATAAAACACAAGTTGCTGCTCCAAATATTTGTATTGAATTGCTTACCTAAAAAAGATTTACATTAGTTCTTTATATAGAGGACTTTAGATACATTTAGAATAATCTAGAATATAGGCTAACATATTATTTTACCTTGGCCAACATAATAAATTTCTAGAATTGACCTAACCCTAAACTTTTGGAATTTATCCAACCCTAACTGACATAAAAATAACTTCTAGAATTTACCAAATTTTACTTTATTCCTAATCTCTAGTCCAGCTGGAACCTCTAGAAACTTCTAATTTAATTAATATTTTACATCTCATTTGAGGGAGAAATTACATTTCACAACACTCCCCCCTAATTTCAACCTCAAATGTTGCTGCATAAATTTCCTTGCTTTTGACAGCTAACTTTGAAAATCCTTTTCTTTGCTTGATATCTTCAAACTTGACAATGCCTTTGTCTTTGTCCAAGTTTTCAAACTTCAAACCATCTCTACGATCTACAAATCTCTTTCCTCAACTTTTTCAACTCTCACCCACTACTGCAACAGTCTTCAAACCTTGATTATCAAATATTTCAAAAACTTCAAATTCTCAGAACTTCAAACTGGAAGTCTTCTTTTTTGCAAACTCACTATCTGTAACTTTCCACCTTCTTTGATGTCTTGCCTTTCCATGATTGCTATCATCTTCAAACTTATTATCAATTATGCCTTTTGAAAACCTTGCTTGATTGCCATCAACATTCACATGCAAACTTTTATACTTAAACAAGTTTTTGATCATACCTGTAATTTTCTGCCAACTCGATTCGTAAACCCATCCACTATCCATTTTCATACAATCTGACATAGAATCTTTCTTGCACTTCCTGTTCCAACATGTCTTTTTAGAATGACTCTTCAAACCACAAATACTACAAGGATGTAAGTCCCAACATCTATCCTTCGTATGTCCTTTCTTGTTACAATGACAATATTTCACACATTCCATTTCTTTAACAAATTTGGTTACATTTGTATTATTTCCTTTACCTGTCACATATCCAAGTCCTTCATGTTTTGGCCTCATTATTGGCTTAATTGGCTCTCTCATCCCTTGATCATGCCTTCCTAAACCTTTACCTTTGTATCCCATTCTTTCCATGATCTTTAAACCAACATTCATTTCATTGCCATTACAGCTAACAACGTTATCGTTTTGGCATTTTTTATCACAAACTTCTTCAGCAAAAACACATTTATCAATTGACAAACTCAAATCTTCTGTACTACATGAAACATCACATACGGATTTTGACTTCAAACATTCATTCAATTTTGTAATTTCCTTCATCTGCAAACTATTTGCTTCTTCTAATTTCTTTAACTTCTCTTCTAAATCATCAACCAATTTCACTCTTTTTTCCAATTCCTCATTCCTTGTATTAATCTCATCAAACAATTTTAGTTTTTCTTCAAGCTCTTTATTTTTCTCTCTAAATTTGCACAATTCCTTCACCTGCAAATTATTTATTTGTTCCACAAACTTTAACTTATCCTCTAGCTCTTCAATTGCCTCTCTAGAATCACTAATTACATTTAAAAGGCTACATTTTTCTGCTCCCATTTCTTTTCCTAATTTTGCCAATTCTTTTTCTAAAAAATCATTTTCACATTTTAAACTTGTATTTTCTTTCTTCACTTTTATTAATTCTTCTTCTAAATCTTTTGTTTTCTCTTTCTTTACTCTATCAGCTTTTCCCATTGAATCAAACAAATAAACTTACCTCAATTTTGCAATCTTTGTCTGCCTTCACTCTTCCACAATTTCCTTCAACAACTACGGCTGTATCTTTCTTTCTTCAGATCAATAAATTGCAACTTACAAAAAAAATTTCTTGCCTGGGTTGACTTTTTCTTATCTGCAAACCTCCACTTTGATCTTTTCTTCAATTTGGTGTCCACAATCTGCAAACACAACATGGCAGATACTTTTTTCAATAGCACTTGCTCCAGCAATGGATCTTCACAAATTATTTAACAGCAAACTCTTTCACAACCGTCTGCTCTCTAGGGTCTTCAAGCATAGGCTCTGATACCAATCTGATAGGGATGGATGGATACAGATCAACACTAATAAACAAACATGAAATCAACAATTCATGAATAAACACACACACATATAAAACACGAGTTGCTGCTCCAAATATTTGTATTGAATTGCTTACTCAAAAATGGTTTACATCTGCCTCTTATATAGTGGACTTTAGATACATTTAGAATAATCTAGAATATAGGCCGATATACTATTTTTATTATTTTACCTTGCCCGACATAAAATAAGTTTCTAGAATTTACCTAACCCTAAACTTCTAGAATTTATCCAACCCTAACTGACATAAAAATAACTTCTAGAATTTACCAAATTTTACTTAATTCCTAATCTCTAGTCCAGCTGGAACCTCTAGAAACTTCTAATTTAATTAATATTTTTACATCTCATTTGAGGGAGAAATTACATTTCAACAAACCTTCACTCCACGCTGTCGAAGTAGTTGTAGAGGTGAGAGAACTCAACTAGGGCAAAAAGCAAAAACAACCTCAAAAATGTTTATTTGAGCACTATTATTGTAAGTTAGAATTTTTTAATTTTATTTTTCTAATCATTTTTGCACAGGTTAGTTAGATATATCAATGCCTTCCGAATATGGAAAATAACAGAAACAAATTAATAATAGGTTGCTTTTTTTTACATGTAATAAAGCTCATTGGAAGGTTTCTAGAATTATTAACTAAAATTGACTTAAAAGATAAAAGTTGCACATAGAAGTGGGGGCATGTCAAATGGCAGATCTCTTGCATTAGTTATCCAATATACCCCCCTTGATGTTGGAAGGGCTCACAATTAGATCAAAGAGTTAAAAATGGAACCTTTGAAACTGACTTAATGAAAATATCTGCTACTTATTCTTGGCTACTGATGCATTTCTTTTAAACTAAATTTGAAATAAAATGATATTTAAAAAAAAATATATTTTGTTTTGGTATGGTTTATTGGATTCTTGGCCAAGTTGATGACACTCATATTATAAAAAAAAAATCACTATAGGCTGAATTTGTTTCTCTTCAATTTTTTGTAGAACTTTTGTAAGTTATAATGCTTGTGTATCTACTGAGGTGATTACAACATACTCTTCTTCTATAGAATAAAGATATACTTTGCTTCTTTGAGCTCCAAGTAATCAAACCAAGAACAAAGAAAAAAATATTACTAGATGTAGACTTTTGGTTCATCTAAACTATCTCCCCAATCGAAATTAAGGTCAAAATTCATAGTAATTCAAAACTCTTAGAAGTGTAGTAATTAATGTCAAAATTTACAGTGCCTTTTATATACCTCAAAATTCTTTTTAGCTGCCCTCATATGCATTTCAGATGGCTGTCATATACCTTGAAATAAGTGAAACCGAATAAGCAATATCAGGCCTTGTATGGGTTAGAAACATCAAACTTCCAACAATACTTTTGTAAGCTATCTCATCAGCTATTTTAACACTATTATCTCTACACAATACAAATCCATGAGCAATTGGCATGGAGGTTGGTTTACAATCAAATATATCAATTTATTCAACATATTTTTTCTATACTTTGTTTGACAAATAAAAATTTCATCATCACTTTGAAAAACTTCAATTCCTAGAAAATATTACACGAGGCTTAAATATTTCATCTCAAACTCATTCATAATAGCAAATTTGGATTCATCGTTCATCTTATAATTGCTACCCATATATTGTAAATCATCAAGATATAAGCTTACAATAAGAATAAAGTTACCTTCTTGTATGTGGTAAAGGGAAGGTTCACTCCTACTCCTAAAATCATTCTCTTGAAAATATCCATCAATCCTAGCATACCAAGCTCTTGATGTTTGCTTGAGGCCATACAAATCCTTCTTCAACTTCTAAACTTGATGGTTTTTCCTTTCACTTCAAAACTTGAGGGTATTCCACTTAGATTTCCTCTTCTAAGGACCCATTCAAGAAGACACTTTTTCATATCCATGTGATGACTGCTCCATTTCTTTTGAGTTGTTGGTGAAATCAACATTCTAATAGTCTCTTGTCTTGCTACTAGTAGATTTATGTCTCTTCATAATCAATCCCATACCTTTATGTGATGTGCCACAAGGTACAAAAGTTCCCTGTGTAGGATTCCTGCATTTTTTTATTTTCTCCTACTTTTACATTTTTTTTTGTTGAAAAATTGCAAACCAAAAAAGTATTAAAACCTAAAAAATATTGTTAATAATAGGTATTTGTCTACTTCAGACTATGTGCTTTCATAGGCTTGGGGTTGTACAACCATACATAAATCTTGGGAACTATTTTTTTTGTTTTTTGAAATTTATCAAATTTGATGAAACAATAGAAAATCTTAAGGTTTTTGGTCATTCTTGACTAAGTAGTGATGCATGTTTTTCTTTAAGATGAGCTGATATTTCCTCAAGGCTAGATCTCTCAAAATTTAAATATGAAGTCACAGAACTGGTACTCTAATACCATGTTGGAGTTGATAATGAACACCATAACTCCCATAAGTCACCTACAATGAAGGAACCTATCACAAATGAGAGATGAAAGCAATTGATTTGTTATGCAGCCAAGAGAGAAATAGATTGATTCACATAGGAATTTCATATTCCTTTTGTATTGAATAATGAATGTTAATACATGTGAATGATTAAAAAATACAATAATAAATTCTTATAAAAGAAAAAGTGCAAACTCTAAATGAGGATTTGATTAGATTGTGACAAGTATCCTAATATCTGACAATGATAAAACTTGACCTATAAATATCCAAATATAATAATAAAAAATAATCCTAAGTTTAGTTTAAGTAATTAAATTAATAGGGGACATAATAATTAATTCATTATCAAGTGATTATCCAAATTACTCCAACAATATGTTACTCTTTGTCCACCACTGTACAGGTAATCTAGCACACTTCAAATTAGCTTCTATGTCCTACATCATTTTGAGTACCTTTCTTTTCTTTTTTACATTTATGTTTTCACTTTTCTTTCATGTTCAATTCTATTGCCAATTCAATATTGTCTCTATACAATATTAATTGCTTATTATCTCATTTCGTGATGGGTGTTAATGATTTGAAATTCTATTGATTTTTTTATGCATCCCATGTGGCTTATCTTTGACCTACTTCTATTGGTCACGTATTTTCAAGTGTTCCTTCAAGATCCCTCCCTTTCAATTCATCACCCTGGTTTATAACCCCATCTCATGAGTTTAGGGTCTAAAGGAATCTACTACAATTCATAAAAAAATCAATCTTATTTATAATAATTTTCCAACCAAATCCCTTACCAACACATATAATAATACTTTTGATCTAATATACTCTTTATTGTTTC
>VDFB02063730.1:0-14701 GCA_007258455.2 Sequoia sempervirens | reverse complement strand
CCGGGTTCTGCTTGGGTTTGCCCGGGTTCTGCTCGGGTTCGCCCGGGTTCTTCACTGGCGAACCAAGGCCCAAATGCAAGGACCCTGGCCGAACCAGCAGAAGGACCGGACCAGGACCCGAACCTAGGGCGAACCCGGACCAGGACCCGGGCCAGAACCCTGCGAACCGGCTACATAGAAAAACACTAACAAGGGATCTCTAACACAAATTGTAATAAGAAAATATGGAAGATCCATCTATTTTAATTTATATAAATTATCCAGGCTTATATAAGTAAATCACTCTTACAATCCTCCAAAGAGTATACGCATGACAACAGAGATGATCGTCCATATGAATAAGTAATAACCATGAGTTACCACCAGTGCTTCAATCCAAATCGTGAGAGCCCAAGAGAGGTTTGTTGTGGCATTAAGCACATATATTCTGGCACCCTTAGCTAGAGCCCCACTTTACTCAGTTTCATCTGTTTCTCTATCACCTCGGTGAATGTTTCATAAGTTGTTTTCTGTCCTATAAATACAAACACAGTTCTGATTTGAGATACAGTCTGCACTATTGTTTGTCACTATTGATCCTGTTCTAAAACAAATTATATGCCATGGATTGAAAGCTGGAAAGTAACGGACAGTCTGGTAAGATTAAACACTATTGGGTGTGTCTTAAAGTCAAATTTACCTCTTGGATGGTGCTTTTGGGCTCAGAGGGATTAAGCTGTGTTCTTTGAAAGTTAGAAACCATAGCTTTGTTGTAAGTAGCACCGATAATGCCTATAAGAGGCACTAATACTATGGTTCTTAGAGAAACTTGCTGACACAAGGTGAAGGCAATTGTAGTTCGGATTATATAAACAGAGACACTGAATATGAAATGTCCTACCTGCACTATTTTCAGTCAGAAATTCTCATGGCATGTTCATAAAAGCACACAAATCTCAACCTCTATGAAGAAAAACTCTTAAGACAAATGTATCAGGTGTGTTATTTGAGACATTAAAATTATGTTGTCAAAGTTTCTTTAAATAACAGCGCTGAAGCTAGCAAAGCATTTGTCCAATGTTTGCAATCATCTAAGAAGGAAAACAAATTGGTAAGGAATCATACACCATTGCAAGTGTTATATAAAGTCGTGTTTATCAATCAATCCACAAAATTATGAAAAAAGGTTCAGGCTTTATCATACTCACCTTTTCACCAATAGCTCTAAGTGATCTGTAATATTGAAGATGATCTTGCCAATGTTTACATCTGTGTCAAAATAACTTATTTCTCGTGAGAATCGCTTCCATGAAGTGCAATCTCAATCGGGAGGATTGCCTCTCGCTAGTGTGAATCCAATGAGCCATTTCTGCAGCCACCCGTAGGACTTGACATTATCATCGCATATTAACATTGACTGTCTCTTCAACTCTCCAAACTTATATATATATACATACATATACACACACATATATAAACACCAGTAAAATTTTGAGGAATGTAAACTGACCTAAGAAACCAGCAGGTTGCATGCAGGCAGCCGGACACCAAACATAAGGAAGAATCTGTAAATACATAATTTTAGTAATTGTATAAATCAATGAAATCCATGAAATATGGCAAGCGTACACCAACCAAATATGGAAATAAAAATTAACTCTAAATTCCATTAAATCTAGGACAATATGTTAAGAGAGTACTTACTGTGTTTCTTAACAAAACAAAAATTAAAATATGTACTGTACAAAAGGCTAAAAACTAAAACCAATACCAAAATTCAAAATTGGATCAGTTATTAGGAAAAAAAATCTGTAATATACTAGTACTTTTATCAAAACATATATGTTATAATAATCAATAAATATAGGTAAAATGAGCTCATCCCATCATGCTGTAAAACAACAGCAAGTTGTAAGAACAGTGTCTATAAGTTCGATGTAAATGTACAAAGTAAAGCTAGGATTAAAAAAATCAATTAAGCAGAATGTAATGAACAATATGTACAACACTATACATGTACTAGAACTTAAAAGTATGATGCAGGAGCACCCAGAAGTTGATCGCAATACACATCATCTGAGAAAATGGAAAAATAACTAACATTTTTATTTCTTGTCATTTTGTGTTTATTGTTCTGTTTTAGGTTTTGCATTTTATCAAACAGTTCATAGTCAACATTGGATGCTTCTCTACACGTTTGAGATTGGAACAACTGATTCCCATGATTCCTGGAAACTTTAACTGCAATTTCTGGGGATTCCAAGAGTCTCTTTAATTTTCCACAAGCATCTTCCGTGCATATCTGAGGATGTGAGAGAAAAGCCATTTGTTTTAGGAGAAAAAGGGGACTATACATTAGTGTAGAAGGAAGAGAAGACTGCATAGTAATAGAGTGCAGCAAGCAGACAAAGGTGGAAGACTGCGTGCAGGTTCAAAAGAGAATTTTAAATGCTTCAGATGTGGCTGCCACGAGCTCGGAACCAAGAAGATTTACTCCTGGAATAGGGGAAGTTTATCGCAATATATGCATTATTTTTCATACAAGTAAAAAGCTTGAAATGCTATATTTTTTGTTAATGTAATGAGAAGAAGAGACTACATTAATTGCTGCTCCAACTCATGTTTTGTTGTTTGTGCATGAATGAAGAATAGAGCCCCTATTGTACTAATGAAATGTTCTACAGTTAAATTTTTCTGTGCTTGTCATGAAAATGAGTGAAAGTGTGAGTTGCTGTAAGTGATCAGTATCACGAATGTTTGTTGCTGCAAGTGATTTCATTATTGTTGGGTTACCCTATCTTGCCAGGTGTTTGAATTGTGGGTTGTCAGTGTTTTGATTAGGGCTGCCTGGGTTGGATACCTGTTCGGTTGGTTATCCATCCAGGACTGCATCAGATGGTATTAGAGCTGGTTCCTACTTGTTGGACTAGTATGAAGAAGCTCTTGTAGAGAGAAGTGCTGCAGATTGTTATCACGGAATCTAGCAGCGCTCGTTCCACGGATAACCCCCCTACGAAACTTGTCCGTTTCCTAGGATTCGTGAAGTTCAAGTACGCACAACGGAGTGATTTTCAAGTCACCTCGAAATGCGTTCCCAAGTCTCGAATAGTCAATTCGAGCATTCCCCCTTGTTCGCCTCGCAAAGACCTTCGAAACGAGATCTTTCGCGACATTTCACTGTTATTACTTTGCAAATTACGGAAGATGCAGTAACACTGAAAAAGTGCGCTCCTGCAGGGAAAATCCAAAAAATTTGGCTAAGTCTGGAAGTGTAAGGGCGCTAAAATTTAGCGCCCCTGCATGAAGTGAAAATTCCAAAAAATGCAAGAGCGCTAAATTTTAGCGCCATTACATTTTTTCTCAACACTTAAACTTTTTTGAGCTTCTGGCACGTTTCTTCATGATTTCGCGTTTTTCGTCAATCGTGCCACCTTTCGTGCCTAAAATTTTTGCACGACTTGAGTTAGGTTTTTAATTTTTGTTTTCACTTAAGTGAATGAATTCATCTCTCATTTGAGTTGTTCACTTTTTATTTTCTCCTCTCCTCTTGCTGTGCGGATTTCTTTCCAACTACAAGTTCGCGTTTTGGAGATTTCGCCATTGTTTCAACATCCTTCGCGTTTTGCTCTGGTAAGTTTTTCGTTTGGTTTTGTCTTCACTCTTGTCATTTGTATATGATCTATTGTTCAAGTTCGCGTTTTTATTTCTTCATTCACGTTTTTATTTCATTCATTTTTTCTATTCGCGTCCTCCTTCATTCGCGTTTTCCTACACGTTTATGCAATGGAACCTTCATTCATGGTTTTGAATTCGCGTTCTCCTCTGTGCGTGTTCATTTTGTGCTCATTCCTTCTTTTCTTTTCTATTCTCTAACCCTACGCATTCAATCCTTTGCTAAACCAAATGCGTAGTGTTCTCAAGTAACATTGCGTTTCTTTCTATTCACTTACCTTAGTCATTCGCGTTTCTGCCCTTGTCTCCCTACGCATTCTTCTATCCGCCAACTATGGTCGATGTTCTGTGGGAACTTGTATCTATCCAACGTATCCATGTTGTCTCTCTCTATGCGTTTTGGTGAACGTTGAAAAGATCTATTATTGTGAAAAAGAATTCCCTTAATCTTTGGAGGCGTATGTAATAGGATGAAAGCAAATTCAAGCTCTCATGATTCAAACAAATTTCCATCTCCAAGCCCGAGCGCTATCGCCATTCCCTCTTGCATCTACATCTCAAAACTTTCAAGAAAAAGCAGAGGCGCTGAATTTTAGCGCTAGAACATTTTTGAGAAAATGAGAAATTACCTAACACTGTAAGATGTAAGGGCGCTAAAATTTAGCGCCCTTGCATCAAAATCATCTTTCACCAAAAAGCTAAAGCGCTGAATTCTAGCGCCATGACATCAGAAGAATGTCATAAAATTGCCTAACACTAAAAGTGTAAGGGCGCTAAAATTTAGCGCCCTTACACCAAAAGCAATTTCTCAGAATGTAAGGGCGCTGAATTTTAGCGCCCTTACACTTTTTTCTGGCTTTTCCCAGACCTTTCCAAATGCACCCCATTTTTGACCAGTGCATCCTTGAGCTTCATTTTTCCGCATTCGTGCATCGTTTTGCGTGCCTCGCCATCCGCTCCATGTTTTTCCACCCTCGTGCTCATTTCACGCTTTCCCATGTTTCCTAACAATTGGTGTTTGTTCTGGATAGACGGATTGCAGTCTACTCTCAGAGATCGTCAAGTTAAAAGTGCTCAGTGTTCCAGTTTCTTTTGATGACTGCAACGAAACCTCCTTCTTCGAAAGCAAAAAGCAAGATGAAGTACAAATATCAAGGCGTATATCCGCCAACTATGGTACTTTCGAAAGTTGAAGAAATAAAGGACACAGAAGTTGGCCATCAAGACTTGGTTGACTTTGCAAAGTTGACAGAGACGAAGCCTCTCCCTGATTCAATGAAGGCAATAGTACACAGTAATCTCCACTTGGTGGCAATGTTCCCCACAGCTGCGCACAATACTGAGTTTGTTCTTCAAGTTGCGTCTCATTACATCCGAGAAAGCAGAAGTGTGATCGACTCTTCCGGGCATGAGATTCTAAGGCTCGACCCCGATTTCTTTGACATCGTCTTCAAGGTTCCTCACATGGACAAATATATTGACATTTCTATATCAAAAGCACAGGAGATTTTTGATGCTGATCCTAATAAAGCCAAACAGTTGATAAATACTCAATGGCTCAAAAAGCCTAGATCGTCTGTTTCTAGATGGCCGAAAGGACTCCTGAGAAGTGACTTCAAAGATGACGTCAAGGATATGATCACGTTTCTGAGCAGAGTGAAAGGTTTGCCGGAATCATCCACCTTTCATGATTGGATGTATGAGTACATCAGGATCATAAGGAGGCAGAAGGTGCATATTGACTGGGGTAAACAAATCAGTGATGAGATGCATGAACAGTTGATCAATGCCCCTTCTACATTGAAGTTCTACATGACTTCTTACCTGGTGTACGCAGCAGCTATGATGAGACAATTCCCAGGTCTATCTACAAAAGGGAATCGAATGATGGTGCCTATGTACAGATATTTCTATCGATTAGGACTAAAGGCTTTCACCATTTCGGTGGTCAGCGATGCTTTCTTTAGCCCTTACTCTTCAACTTTGATCCCATTTCTGCAGAAGAAGAAAGAGTGTCTAATAGAGCTTATAAGGTGGTAAGTAAAGTTGGATGGTACTGGCTGGAAGTTTCCCAGCGTTTACTTACTTGAGAGTAGGTTGTTACACCGGTTGTCCCTACATGCTACCGTTATCAGCCAGGATAGGTGGGTTCTCATGGAAACATCACCCGGAGCCGGTGATGTCAGTCTGAGAAAGAAAAGAAAAGCACGCAAAGCGTGGATTCATTCCCGCGTGCCGGATATACTATCGGTTGCACAAAAGCTAAGTACATCTATCTTTGAGATCTGAGATCATGACCATCAAAACCTCTGAGGTATAGGTTTGATTTCGACCTCTGAGATGCTCGAGAAAAGAAGTTGCAAAAGGGTCACCAACCACGAATTGCGTTTGAAGGGCATCTATAGGCAGATTACCCGAAGATGAAAAGCCATTAGCGAAAGATGGACTAATATTACACGGTGGCGGGTTCGGCAAATGGGAGATGGCGGTATCGGCTGACCTACGAAGGATTTTGAGGATCGAATTGATATCATAGGCAATACATCTGCCGGTAGAGCAAAGGCGTTGCTAAGAGGCCGTTACCTGCAATACAGTGGTCTAGGAAAGAGGTCACCGGCATGAGAGAAAGGCTGAGACCAATCCTAGCCAATACAGAAGAATGGTTACACAAACATGGTTATGCAATGAAAAGTTTCAGGACAGACTCAGAAGGAGAAGAGTCCGAGGCAGAAGCACGCCAACAGCAAGAACTTCGCGACAA
The DNA here is from genome assembly GCA_007258455.2 of Sequoia sempervirens. NCBI lineage: Eukaryota > Viridiplantae > Streptophyta > Pinopsida > Cupressales > Cupressaceae > Sequoia > Sequoia sempervirens. Next base: position 8,289 of record VDFB02063730.1, on the reverse strand, counting down.
AACAAGTCAGCGGCCGTTCCCACTTCTTCGCGGAGAGGCCCTAGGATCAAAGTTCCTTTGTTGGCGAAGAGCACCCGGGCTGTCAAAGAGGCCAAAGCCGGCGGATACCGCCCATCTGGCTCTAAGGGGTAGCCAGGCTCTAGAGGAGGTAGATTCGATGAAGAAAGATACTGGCGACCAATCCAGCTGAAGATGAAGGTCGAGGAAGCGGACTCGATGCGAAGAGGTTTGGGCAAAGAGTCAATGAAGGTCGAAGGATAGAGGTGGAAACGCTGAGAAAGGTGAGCGAGGAGCCAAGGCGAGAACCGGAGGGTGCGAATCAAAGGGGCGAGCATGATGAAGAAATAACTACTTCTCCTCCTGAGCGTAGTTGAGGAAATCCACAGAACATCATCGACCGTGACTTCAAACGTTCCTCATACCCCTCTTGAGTCAAGAACTCCTCCACCTCCCGTTCCCTCGTCACCTATTCCTACCACAAGCATTCGCGGTAGAGATATCTATCCGCGGCATCAACCCAGCTTGATACTCCCTCGGTGACAAGCATTCATACATTTGATATCATCGAACTACACCATCGTCCATTCCTAGCTTGTCTTCGCCAACGTATGATATCACTTCTGAGAACGAATTCAATTGTTTCATGAATGAGTCAATGCGTGATCAGCTCAATGTGTCAACTACAGGAGCGATGATGACAAACACTTCTCCAATTGTCACGATACCATTGGTGAGTTCAGATGTGACAATAACTTCAGAGGTGGCAATGGCGACTGACTTGACAGTAAATCCAGAAGTTCACACTTCTTTTCTTCCTCCTTGGCTAATATCTCAAGTGTCGAAGCGTAAAAAGCAAATGATTTCTCCAGAGGAACTCGACCTTGAAGAGATAGTTCTTCCAAAGGCTAAAGGGAAGAAGAAGGCAAAAGTATACTCGAGGCTGAATGTTGATAAATCTGGCCACAAGTATGCTGAAATTGGCATACCACCGAATCAAGAAGGTGATGTCAATATGGAGGACTACACAGTGACAAAGGTCCAACTTGGCAAGGTTACCAACGAAAGTGCAAAAGTCGATGCGCAAGTCACTTTGGATATCTTAGCAGGAAGGCTGGACAAAGTTGAGCAATCTCGTAACATGTACAAACAGAGGGCAGAGCATTATGCCACTGTTGTAAAGAGACTTGCCGGTTCTCCAAGCAATGCACAACCGCTGACAGTGGTGAATATTGAAGACCCAGCTGTCAAGAAAGCTGAGAAATTCGCCTCCAAAGGCAGAGTGTTATATGACTTTGTTGAAAAGATCATCGAACACGGATCTCAGATAATTTTGGCTGCGGATGAGAAAACCACCATGTTGGCCAAGCTCACCACAGAGCTTGACAAAGAAAAGGGCGTACTTTCCCAGGAGCGCAGAGACATGGAAAAATGCCTGTTGTCATGGTCGGAAATGAAACAGGTAAAGCTCAGCAAATTGGTGGAGGTTGGGGTAATTCCCGACAAGGAAAAGTTTGTAGAGGTAAAAGAATCACTGAAACACAGGATCCAAGTGGTTCAATCTCTCATTGAAGACCTTCACCAAGTACAGGAAGATGTCGACGGGCATCGCAACATTCTTGACAAAAGTATCAGAGAGTTGCCTGGTCAACTTCTTGAGGACAATCGTATCTTCCTACCGGCCGCAGAAATATCCCTGATCTTCAAAGAAGCCATCATGAATTTGATTGACAGTTCAGACTTCTCAGAAGCTTCACTGAACATCATTTGTATTCAAGGCTCACATTGGACAACTGAAGAGCGCATCTTAGCAGGTGCAAGAAGGTTCACTCATCTCGCCATGAGATCGATCACGAGAATTCACACCATTGTGGATTACACGTTGGTCCAGATGAGAAGTTGTCACGAGACTAGGGAGAAGACTTCAGGCCCGAAAATGCAAAAGCGTGAAGCAGCCCCTATTCTCCAGTGTTAGACATTTCCGGTGCATCCCATTATGCATCTTGTAAATATTTCGACATTTTCAATGTCATTTTGTAAATTGTAATTACACCAAGTCCAAAGATGTAATATTTTGAAAACAAATTACACTTTGACTTTGGTCAAAGTTAGGTGAGATTCTCCTAAAATCGCTCACCTAACTTTCCTGATTTTCTCAATCTCTTTCCTTATTTTGCTCATCCCTCTTTCTATATATTGTGAGGGATTTTCATTGTAATTTATCTTTTAGTCTTTTGCAACGAAGTGCTGCCCTTTTGTAAGCAAACTTGTGAAACTTTGCGTTCATATTTTGTGAATGAGATTCAATCAATAAAGAAAAGGATTGCAAGCCAGACTTTGCGTTGGATTCAATACTTTTGTAAGTTGATTTGATTTGGTAGTGATTAGTTCGAGAAATCTGAAAGACTCTAAGTGATTGATGTAAACTTTGTGTTACATCTACTATTTAGATTGCATTGTTATTTTGTTTATCATTGGTTGAGTGATCTATAAGACTTTGCGCTTATAATCATTTATACTCTTGCATGTTCTTGTTGGATAATCTATAAGACTTTGTGCTTATAATTATTCATTCTCTTGGATACTTTGTCGAAAGATCTACAAGACTTTGTGCTTGTAATCGTTCGTGCTCGTTGACATTTTGGTTGGATGATCTACAAGACTTTGTGCTTGTAATCGTTCATGCTGTTCGAAGAATTGTTGCGTCTAAGAAGACTTTGTGCTTCTAACGTAGCAAACGGTACGTTTATGCAGATCCGACATTGATAAAGCTACGGAACGACTTTGTGCCTTCGTGAGCTTTCCCATTTTATTTTCTTTTGTTTGTTGTTGATTACTTCTGGTATCTCTACGCTTCGCTTTGACGAGATAGAGATATTGGCATTACTGCTGGTTGTTAGTTTTTAGTTATCAAGAATTCGGAACTTCCAACACGTGAAACATTGTAAACATCTTCTCTGAAAAAAGAGAGAAGGATGAATGTAACACACCCCCCCACTTCGTGAATTTCGTGTACATTGTGTAATTACTTTTGTGATTTACTATTGTTTCTCTTAGCAGTAAGAAGGGCGCCTCCCCTTTCCGAGAGGAGAGATTCATTTCTCACATAGCTGTGGCTGAAGTCCAAGTTGTGTAATCTGTCGAAAGTTGATTACATAATTTTCACCCAACACAGATCTTGAAAGCAAAGTTTTGCATGTGTAAAGAGATATTGTGAAGATCTTATTATGGCTTTGGCAAATTGTGAAACAGAGACTTGTAGTTGAGTGATAATGGAATTTAGATGGGGCACTATTAGAAGGGATGCAAGGGCAGGAGCACCTACAGTTGCTGACTTAGCACAAATGATGAGAGAGATCCGAGCAAGACTGGCTGCAATGGAGACAACCCAAAGAAAGGGAGTTCAAATTTAGGATGCAAGTGATGATGAAGGAAAGGGAGCCCAAGGACCTGAAGAAGAAGTAGAAGATGCAGCTGAGACCAAGTTTCTCAAAGCCATGGCGAAGATTGGGAGAAAACTTAAGCTAGATGCACCTTTCTATAGTAGGAGCTTGATTGCTGAATAGCTCATGGATTGGATTATAGTTATGGAGAAATATTTTGATTATGAGTAAGCAAAGGAGTCCAAAAAAGTGAATTTTCATTGTGCAAGGTTAAAGAGTCATACATCTGTATGATGGGATTATGTACAAACTAAGAGGCATAGAAGAGAATTTTTTTAAAAGAAAAATCTTGGGATAGAATGGTGGTCAAATTGAAGACCAAATTTGTATCTTTAGACTATCACATGTGTTTATTCAAGAAGTTACAAAATTTAAAACAAAAGGAAGTAGGTGTAAAAGAGTGCATTGAGGAGTTTTATAAACTCACTATAAGGGCTAGACACATGGAAGATGACTGAGGAAAGGCAGCAAGGCACGTGAATGGACATTTTTTTAATATCCAAGATGAATTTAGTCTGCTAAATTTTAGAACCATGGAGGAATCCTACCAATGTGTATTGAAGGTGGAGGAGAAGTTGGCATGAAGGCAACATGTGAATTCTAGAGATAGAGGAAGATCCGAAGACGACAAAACATTGGAGGTAAAGGTCAAAACTTTTGAGGTAAAGGGCAAAACTTTGGTGAAAGAGGAAAACATAACTATAATGAAGAAGCAAGTAGTTTGTAGACCTAGAATTTCAATATAAGAGGGAGAGAAGGTTATGCAAATCAAGGAAGAGGATCCTATGGAAGAGGAGGTTTCTTGGGGAATTGTTTCAGGTGCAATAGGTACGCTGGTCATAGGTCATTTGAGTACACAAAAGAAGCCTAGAACAGTGGTTGAAGGATTGAAGGAATTGTCCATATAACCCAAGGGGGTGAAGAAAGTGTTGGGTCAATAGTAAACACTAAAGGACTAAAGCAAGGAGAAATCCTCTTGATGAAAATAGTGCTCTTTTAAACCAACAAAATAGATAAATGAACCACTAAAATGGAAGAATTTCTCTAGGACAGTTTGTAAATGTGTTGTAAGTTAATTATTCATGGTGGTAACATGGATAACTTAGTGTCTAAAGAAATGGTAGAGAAGCTTGGGTTAAAACAAATAGTGCACCCAACCCCTTATAAAATTTCTATGTTTTCTCAAAGGACATCAAGTTTTGGTAAATGAACAATGTGGCTAACTTTCAAATTGGCACATATAGAGATGATATTGTATGTGATCTTATGCCAATGGATGTGTCTCATGTGTTGTTGGGTAGGCCATGGTAGTTTGATGGGAAAGCCATACATTATGGTAGGGAAGACACATATACTCTTGTGAAGGATGGGAAGAGATTCATGCTGAGGCTGTTACAAGATAAGGGAGAATAGGTGGACAACTATACAAGGGTGATGTTAGTATTTGGAAAAGAGTCCCTAATAGAGACAAAGAAGGAAGAGGTATGCTTTGTCTTCATTTCCACACTTGTGCAAATGGAGACAAACTCCAAGGTGAGTGTTCTACCTGCTGAAATTCAGAGTTTGTTGGAGGAATACGTGGACATAGTATCCAATGGTTTGCCTATGGATCACTACCAATAAAAAGCATTAGTCGCCACATACGAGCAACTTTTCCATACAAATCAGCTTATAGTTAAAACCTCAAGAGAATGAAGAGATAAAGCAACAAGTGCAAGAACTATTACAAAAGGGTCTGATCTGTAAAAGTTTAAGCCCTTGTGCAATCCCAACTATGTTATCACCCAAGAAAGGTAGAAAATGGAGAATGTGCATAGCTTTGAGGGCTATAAAAAAGACCACAATAAAGTATAGGTTTCCATTATTGAGAATGGACGATCTAACGGACTATGTAAGTGGAGCCAAATGCTCAAGCAAAATAGATTTGAAGAGCAGGTATCACCATATATGAATAAAAGAAGGTGACAAGTGGAAAACTGCATTTAAAAGTTAAAACCAATGATGGGCTGTATAGATGGAAAGTTATACCATTTGGTTTGTCTATTTCCTTCAGTACATTTATGAGACTCATGAATGAGGTGCTAAAACCATTGTAATAACCCCGACCCCTTGGAGTAAGAATTATTCTCGATTTATCCAAGTTTGCTTTCACAATTGTTTTGAAATGGATTTCTTTGTGTTCGCAGGGTAAAAGCGAAATGTTTATAATCCAAAATACTCAGCAACTACAGACAGTTACGATGGTTGCAATATTGATACTGGAAACTTGCTCTTGAGGATAGGGAAATGTTATTCTTAAATACATACAATAGAATAATAAGAGTAACGGAACAGAGCATTACAAGACCAAACAATCACTTGTTTGAAAAACAAGACAATTTGTGCATATTCAAGAAGTGGACGCAATGTATCATTTATCCTCCATTTACTCATAAAGATAACAGAAATTAGACATGCAAATGCAAGAACACGCTGACCTTTACAATTATCAATCCCGATGAAGTTAAAATGGCATACGCATTATGAAACTAACGCTCCATGAAAAACCCGCCATCAAATATCAATCCTGATATCGAGTCTTCCTCCAGATAATGTTACACATCCAAACAAGAGCACAGAATCAATGGCAGTAATCTCCAGAATGGGATCAATGGCATTTGAATAACAATCAATCTTCCAATAATGCTTTGCCCGGTAATCTTCAAGTCACAGGGGAGATGCCAATAACAGTTTGTGTCATTCGAATATGAAGGCCACATTGAAACTAAATGCTCGATATGGATGTTGTCTCTAAAGGACCTGCCAGCAATACTTTGATGGTGGCCAATACCAATAGACTATGTATTCCGAAATCCACCGGCGGCAATAATGTGATATGCGATAGAGACAGAAACGGTGGCATAATTCATCAGTTATTTGTTTGTCCGTTCCCACTATCCACGTCGGGCCATGTGAGTCACAGGAAAAGACGAAATGATATTGGCTTTTCCTAATCTCCAATAATAATGTTGTCGTCTCTACCTTTGAAAGAAATGTAGTGAGAAATATTAACTGGATGCTCGATAATACTCTTCTACAGACCCACGATGCTAGAAAACTCCCACGCTGGCACTGGGCAATAATACTTCATTACAAAGACTCCCGTAACTTGATAACCGTCACAGCGCCAGAAATTCTCAAATCAAGAAGGTTGCCATCGTGTCACAGAGCATTTTATGAACTCTCTCTGCAGTTGGAAATGTTCCGCTCGATATGAATTCCAAATCTGTCAGATAACAAATGATACCCATCTTTGATACGTGCAGATACGATAGCACACCCACGGCAATATAAATGTTACTATTGTGGCAATCCTCCAACTCCAATGATATCGGATTTGGAAGATTGAATATTTTCAGCACCAATGGATTTACAAGCCACGGGATTGGAATTGTTGTCGAGAAATGCAAACCGGTACTATCTGGAGTCTGTCGATCCTTCAGAATTGGAGATTTTCCATAAACCTTCGGAAATCAAAATGTCAAATATCCATCAAACATAATTCTATTATAATGGCCATCCCAAGTTTTCGTCTGAGAATGCCCCAAAGTCTGAGAGTTTTCGTTCTCAGTTACTTCAACTCAAAACCCAGTCATAGTTCCATTCTCCGTGATAATTCTTCAGACCCCAAATGCACCAATATAGTCCGCCACTTTCAGTTACGCTAATTGAATTATCATTTTTAAAAGACTTTACAAAGCGTAAAGTATTATATTCATAACTTTAATAGAGTCTTAATATTTAATTAATTAATTAAATAATTAAAATATCTTTTAATATGAATAAAGATGATTCTAATATTTAATTAATTAATGAATTCTCCTCTTCAGGGGCATATTAAAAGATGGGGACATTACAGTCCTCCTTTCCCGGAGATTGCTTGTCCCAAGCAATCATATTCTAATCCGCTACTCCACTCTAACAAGCATGCCATTAACCACATGATTCGAAGCAACTCACCAAGACCCATGCGGAATGGCGTAATCAACCATGACAATACCTGGATCTTGAATCAATCTCAAAAACATTGTTCTGCCAATTTGCTATACCAATCCATTATCAGTCACCCTGTTATGCCGCAACAACCTGTCAAGCGCTCAATCCAACCAGCAAATCCCTGGATCCCAAACTATAATAACTCTGTCATAACACACCAACCTGTGAAGTACTCCGTTTTCCAAACAAATTCCTGGATCCCACACTGTAATAATCTCGTCATGCTCAAAATTGTGAAGCAATGCAACAAGATCTAGAAGAAACAATGCATCAATCATGTCAAAGCCAGGATCCCAAATTATCCTTGGAGCATAATCAAGCATGCCGATCTGCCATGTGCTGTTATGAACCCAAACATCATATATCCAACTGAGAACCTCACTCCAGAAGAAGCCACAGATACCTCTAATGTTAGAAGATGCTAGAAGCTCATCACTATGTCTACCTCCATCATGGAAAGAAAGATGCAAATCCCTCCGACTTCTCCAATCAACTGCTAAAAGAAAATGCCATTCAACAAAAGGAACAATAACTATGCATGCCTCATACCTTGGGAGAAGAATAGCTCCATATGCATTATAAGGAAGTAGTGAATCAAAAACCTCTCCAAGAGTGTTTGCATGCTCAAACAGATCTGAACCAGCAATGCCACCATTCACGCATCCTTCTTCATAAGCTAGTCTAAAGGATGTAAGCTCTACCATGCGAACCTCTAGAAAAGATGACTCCTCGAACTCATCATGAAAAATCAAAGGCTCAACCAAATCTGCCTTATGGAGATCATTATGTGCATATGAAGACATGATATTAGTGG
>VDFB02063729.1:33168-82150 GCA_007258455.2 Sequoia sempervirens | reverse complement strand
GTAAATAAAATCAATAAAGTTTATTTAAAATTGAATACTTGTGCAATCTATTCAATATTAATTTCCACCATAAAGTAATTACATGCCTATTTGTTTTAAACATTCAAGCAATGATAATACTACACATGATATTGGAATGCAGCCTGGTGAGGGTGGAGCAGAACGTGCAGATGAAGGTCATGGTGTGCATCCCGGTACTTTAGAGCATGTAGAGTATGATCAACATGTTGATCATGATCAAGATAGAGAAGATCAGGAATATGATGTGGCCCCATCAGGTAAATATGACCACTCTAAAGTTATTTTAAACATATTTAATTGCAATTGGTCTATTAATTAATGTAACCTTTCGTGTTTCAACTTTAGAGTATGTAGAGCGTGATCAACGTGTTGAGCATGATCATGCTAGAGAAGATCAGGGACATGATGTGGCCCCATCAGGTATAGAGGAACACCCTCATGTTCTCTTAAACATATTTAATTTCAATTGGTGTATTAATTAATGTAACCTTTCGTGTTTCAACTACAGATCAAGATTTAGAGGGTGTTCAACATGTTGAACATGTGTCTATAAAAAAAGTTCAGGAACATGATGTGGACCCATTAGTTAAAGATAATCATTCTAATATTCTTTTAATTAATGAAATATTTGTAACAATAATAATAAAACATACCAGTTTAACATTTCTTTCTTGTTGTAGCAAATCCCCCCTTGAAGCAGCGTCTACGTCATAAGCAGATGACTACGCGTACATTAAGATCACAAGTAGAGGTTAGAACAACTAAAGGGCAGAAATATATTGATTTAGAAAACAATACTCCACTTCAACTTTATGTAGCTTTAAAAAAGAAAAGAAAAGAAAAAGTGATTGTAATCATATCATGACAAACTATATTTTGATAATATGTAAAAACTAAAAAAAGAAATGAATATTATATGTTAATGAAATTAACGGAATATGTTAATTAATGAATGTTATATGTTAATGAATGAATGTTATATGTTATTAATGGATGAATGAATGTTAAGGTATGTTATTAATGGATGAAATGAATGAATGTTATATGTTATTAATGGATGAATGAATGATTAATGTTATACATTGGGTATGGGGAATTGAGAGTGATGTGAGGGGGGGGAGGGGCCAAATGAGCTTCCACCGTCACGTGGTTGGCCCTGTTAAGTAGAGAATATTAAACTATTCTCGAAACAAAGAGAAGCTCAATAAGGTAATGCACTTTTTAATATAAGAAATGCATCATTTGAATCATCAAACCAATATGCAGTCTGTATGTATGATCAATCGTCAGTCTTTGCAGTGGTACATTTCCATGAATATTTAAAAATAAAAATAAAAATTGATGCTTTGTCGCAATTTCGACAACAACCACCGACGAATACATAAAGGCTCAACGAAGTTGCTATAGCTGTGATGAAGATTTTGTCGTAACTCCTTGCCCATTTCGTTGCAATTTCAATGAGCTTTCGGCGTTGCTACCATGCTACTTGCCCATTTCATCGCATTTTCAATGAAATTTTGGTGTTCTTTTGACGCTACTCCTTGCTAATTTCATCGCAAAGTTGACAAACTCTTGGTGTTGTTTCGATGCTACTACTTGCCTATTTCATTGCACATTCGATGAAATTTTGGTGTTGTTTCGACGCTACTCCATTCCCATTTCATTGAAATGGCGACGAACGTCTACTCTTGTTTCGACGCTACTGCTTTCCCATTTCGTCGAATTGGCAACAAAATTTTGGTGTAATTCATTGGTGGATACACAAAGTTTTCGTCAATATTCTGATGAAAGTTTGAGGCATTTCATGATGCTGTCGACCGACGATTCTTTTCCATTATTCTGACATTTAATTTTTCATCGGTCTTTCGACGAAAAAATAGCGACGCAAAGATTTTCGCCATTTTGTTGTTCTTCTGACAAAGATTTGTCGAACGACCGACGAACGACTGTTAGAAAATGGTGTCAAATTTAGTAGTGTCAGCTTCCAGTTCGTGGTAGCATTCTGGTATAGATTTAGAATGGCATCCCACATCTTCTTTGCTGTATCTAACTCCGTGATATGCAAAACTATATGGTCCTTAACACCATCAAGGATTAGCCTCCTCGCCTTGGCATCTTCCTTCTTATATGCTAAGAGCTATGTTTGATTTGTAGGTACAACTACTGGTCACATATTTCTTGATACCATTCTCTTCCATCAATAAATTTTTTTTGGCTTTTTAGACACCAAAATTTGAGGCTCCATCCAATTTGTCCTGATATCTTAAACCCACTGAGGCCATTTCAAAAGATGAGTAAAACCAAAATAATCCTGAAGAGGTCAAACTGGGTTTTGTGAACCCTCAATTTTCTCTTCTTGTACCTGTACTAAGCCTTTTCTGCCCTCATCAACTTTTATACCATGTGAAAACTCTATTGCAGTTACTGATTATTAATCTCCTATCTATACGATTATTTGACTGTTGAAAATTAATTCATAGAAAATATTGAAAATAACAAAATTGCAATTTCACAAATAAAAAATTGCAGGAATGGAAAAAAAAATATGCAAAACAATAAACACGATATTTTTGGACAAATTGTCCCTAGAAAAACCCGGAAGGGAAAACTAGTTCAGTAGATGAGGAATTTTATTAAACTTTAGCAAATCAAGAGTTACATAAACTGCTTGCCTCTTACTGGCAAAGATCTGACAATATTTTTCTTCTCCGAAAATTCTTCCCTCAATTTCTCTTGCTAAAATTCCACTGCTGCTATATCCAAAACTATCACTGCACCCTTGCTATTATTGCAAATCTATCTCAAGAATGTGTTCTCCAAATGCCCATTGATCCCCTTTTATAATCTTCTCATTGAGCAACCAATGACCACAATTTAATCTCAATCAATGGCTAAGATTATCTTGACTCTAACTAACCACTTTCTAGAAGTCTATAGAGAAATCACTTAATTAATATTTCTAGGCATGGAGACACCTGTCTGAGCTACACAAACTAACAAAAAAGTGGCCTTGATTTTTAAATTTCATAATTTTTCACTCAATTTGGTTAATCTTCATGGTTGGTTGTCCCAAATTCCCCTTTAAAAGGAGGTTTTTCTATTTGTCCTTGTGCAAAGGGATGGTTCTTGGTATTGTGTAAGTCTATTATAAATAGGGATCTTCTACTTAAGGGAGGTCCCTAGTTTTGGGACAAGGCATATTTGGGTAATTTCAATCCCATGTCTGCATCCTTCCCTAATTTTACATATGGGTTAGGCTGCCTATTCTATGCCCATGATTTTGGTCTGTGGAATGTTTCTCTTCAATTGGGAATTCTCTGGGTAACCTTATTTCTATCCTAGACCTTAAGTAGATGTTTACTCATTTTATCTTTGTGAGCACTCTATTTGGGATTAATTAAAAAAAAAATGCTAGAAGAAATATATCAAAGTAAGAAATATGGCATGAAAACAATATATATTATGGAGGACATGAAAACAACATATATATCATGAAGGTATTTCTTTCAAATGTAGATCATGCTTTTTTATTGGCCATTCAACTTAAAATTTCCCTAAGTTTTCTTATTTGACTCTTCAACAAAAGTAGGCTACTTGGTGGGTTAAGGTTGAACATCATCATCAAATGTTTGATGGTGAGGAGGAAATCACTGAGTTTTTTTAATGGTTGTTCCTCTTTAAAACCTTTTGGTGATAGCCCCTTTGTTAATCTTTTGACTCTCCTATGGATCCATCTATTCGAGTCAATGCCCCACCTCTTGTCATTGGTAAGGTGTCTCCTTCAAGAAATTTGGGTGATTCTTCTCCAATGGATATGGTGGTGTGCTCTCCTATAATGAGTTCAACACCTTACAAATATGATGACTCTTTAAGTCATCTTGTAAAAAAATCTTTAACTCCATCTTATGGATTTTTTTTTTGAGTGGATCAGAGTGGTAAGAAAGAATAAAATGATTCTTTGGCTAAAAGTGCAATGGGAAAGTAAGATGATCCTACACTCTTATGTCAAATATGATTAACAAAGTTTGAAGGAGTGAAATAATTGACATTGATGATAAAATTGGGATAGATAATATTTGATGATAGATTAATGAACTCATTGTTATCAAATCCCATTCTTTAATCCTTTTGCAGCCTTGAATGCTTAATTTTTTAAATTTATATATATATATATTTTAAAATTAAATATTGTAATTAAAATAGAATAATTTTTAAATAGTAAAATAAAATAATTTTTAAATAAATAAAATAAAAAACAATAATTTTTAAGTAAATAGAATAAACAATTTTTAAATAATTTTAAAATAAAATAATATAACTCTTTAAATAAATAAAATAAAATAAAATATTTTTTAAAATAATTGTAAAGTAAAATAAATGATTGTTTAAGTAAATAAAAAATTCTTGATAAATAAAATAATACATTCAATTTTTTAGATAAATTTATTTAAGACATCTATATTAGTGGTGTTTTATTTATATGCATTTATTTACTTAGTATAGATTTATATAAAGATAAATTTATTTTGTTGCAATATTTTAATCATACATAAGATGAACGAACAATTTAAAGAATGACGGTTATATTTCAACTATTTATTATTAATTTTTTAATTAATTAGTTAGGAGATCCATTGGGACACTCACCTTTGGAGAACAACATGAAAACATACATAACAATTATTACAAGGCAAGAACTATTCTCTATACAAAATTGCATGTCTAAGGCAACCTATCATAATTATAACATATGCTAGCATGCCATGATGAATTGCTAGCTAGAGTGATGGGGCAATGGCTATTCTTCATACAAAATTGCATGTGTAAGGAATCATATCATGATTTAAACATATGCTACTTTGCCATGATGAACCACCAACTATGATGATGGGACCCACAATAGTTACTAACTTTCATGTTTCAATCTTACCATTTTCCATTATGATGAATTGCTAGCTATGGTGATGGAACCCATTTTTTTTCATTTTCTACTAGTCTAGTCACCCTAGTAAAATATGGAGACGACACTTTCAATTATGTGTCACTTTTATTTTCATCATTTATTTTAATTTTAGAATTAAAAGTGAGTTGTAGACGACTAAAAGCCAAATACCAGTTGTAAATGAACATAACTCTTATCTATATTTTTTTCTACTCTATCTAAATGTCTATTGTTGTCATTATGCTCAAACTGTGAAGTAGAGTTTAATTCATGTTAAAAAAAGTTATAACCAAGCCATATATCATTCTTCCTACCTTATTCCCTTATGAAGAATGATATAGGGCACAAGATAGTGTAAATGTCATCCACTTTTTTGTCAACCTAGTTATATTTTAAGTTCATGGTAAGAATTTTCATTCAATACTACAAAGGCAAGGGTTTATTTGTAACTTTTGTTGGAACCCATATGAAATTTGTAAAATCCAACTAAGTCCTTCCATTTTGATGATAATTTTCCTTGTGTTTATAATCCCTTCATGATGGAGGCTTTATGTTTTCCTTTCTTGAGTGTGTTTTGTGTTTTTTGGAGTATTTGAATTCTTGCTCGAAATGTGGGTCCATGAGTGGACTTGGAACCTTGGAACCAAGTTCCAATGTTTTTGGTTCTCTTGGGACCCGAATCCTTGCATTGTGTAATTTTTTGAGTTGCGGATCCTAAGGCATACCCTAAGGTTTCAACTCCCTACTCCCTCCCACAACTTGCTCCCTAAAACTCTTTTCCTTGTGATTTTCTTCGTTGCCTCTTTTGGTTCCAATTTCCTCTCCAATATTTCCCCCATTCCCCTTCTATGTTTTCTCTTCCAAATATTGTGCCCTCAATCTATTTTTCTCTTTGACTCCCTAGTTCTTTGTTCCTCTTTGCTGGGTCTTGGGCTTGTGGAAGAGCTTCAAACCATGACACCCAAGCTCTAGGTGACAAGTCCTCATCGAGTCAATTCGTTGACATCTCCAGGTTTCCTTGGACCTCAAAGCCCCACATAAACCAATCACACTTTGATAGTTCTTGTTTCCAATTCTCCTCTCGCTCTCAATACTTAGCTTGCTTCATCCATTGCATAGTTCAAAAGTTCCTTATATACCTAAACTCCCATTAGGAATTATATAACTCCATTTCCTTGTTAAAGTCTCATTTCAAACCAAAAAACCTTGAGGAACATTTTCACCCCATCCTAACCACTTCTAGAGGTCACCATTATGCTTGATTCAACCCTACGACAACCATTTCACCATTTTTCCTTCTAAAATACATCAATTTAACATCTGGGTGCAATTCCATTTACATAGATTTGAAAAGATAAGTTTGGTTGAACCTTTTGCCATTATGATGGTCATTGAGTTTCCTCTCTCCAAATTTCTCCCACAATGATCTCCACCATCCTTTTTGAAGGTTCCATGGTCTTGTTCCTCCCTACACACAATATCCCAAAACTTGCTTGATTTTTATATGTTTGGTGTGAATTTCCTCTCCATCCTCAAGATCTACTAGTTGTAGGTGATTGAAGACTATAAATATTATTTTACAACTCATTTTAAGGGTTGATTCTTGGTCATTTGATATTCAATGAACCACACAAGTACTTGAACAATCTTTAATTTCAGCTTGTTTTGAAGAAAAAAATTTGGAAAAATTAGTTAGGGTTTCATATTTTTAGTACTTTGTGTAATAAGGTATCTTCATGATAGTTTGTTTAAGTCTAGAAGAGTATTTTGATCATAGCTAGGGTTTCTTCTTTGCCACATTTGTTGGCACAAGTGTAATATTGAGTTTGATGAATGTGACAACATTTTAAGGAATTATGAAATCTTTGTAATGATCTCTCTCAGTATCATACATGGATTAGTAGGTATGCCCCGTTCTTATTTCACTTATTTGATGCATATAATTTTTTTTGTATCATTAATCTTTCTGGTTTGGGTTATTTTCTTTGTAATGAGTTATTACTTTAATTCCTAATAGATAGGAACCCATCTTGGTTGCTAGTGATACAATCATCCACAATTTAAAGAAAAAATCATTAAACACCTTTTTAGTAGTAGAAGTAGATTATTACACTTCATGATTCTAGTAGTCAATCAAGGAAACACCATTCGTGAAACACACAAGTTTATTTATCCTTACTAATCATGTTAATTTTCCTACACATCACACTCCTTGCAATGATGCCCCTATCGACTATATGAGATATCATTGAACAATTGGTTATTTTTAACCTTGTGACACCCTTTGGGGGTTGGAATAAAATTGGATGCAACTATAGTAATCTACCTTTGCCTTATCTTTTAGCATATATATTTTTTAAAGATACCTCTAGGAATACCCTCTTGGGTCTAAGTTGAGCCTGAAGTGTAGAGGAGAATATCCATTCCTTTCAATTGGCCCTAAACCACCCCTAGTCTATTTATGACCCTAGTTGTACCTTCTTCATGACACCCCTAGCCTTGAAGGTAAAAAAATACTCTACAATTTTGGAGCAACAATTTTTTGGGACCCAACCACTTTCATGAAATTGTTTTAGGAATTTCCTCAAAGGATCTCATGGGGCCCTTTGGCTCTTGAAAATCTACTCTTTTATATTTATATGAGATATATTATCGTATTCAAATGAGATTTATGTGCCTAGGTTGTCTTATTTCATTATATAGCTACCATTCCTATCTAGATTTATATGAGATTTATTATTGGGTTCATATGAGATTTATGTGCCTTAATTGTGATTTATTATTGTGTTCTTATGAGATTTATGTACCTCAATTGTGATATATTATTTTGTTCATATGAAATTTATGTGCCTAGGTTGTGTTATTTCATTGTATAATTACTATTAGAAATGGGTTGTGTTATTTCATCCTAGCTACCCTTTTGTCTATCATCTCTTATTTTATTGCGTACCTTTACCATTTTTTTGATATCTATGGAAAATATACTCTTCTAGATTTATATGAGATCTAATATTTTGTTCATATGATATTTATGTTCTCGTATTGTGCTATTTCATTACATAGCCACCATTCTTGTCTATCATGTCTATTTGTACTATGCTTATATATTTATAAAGTAAGTAGTTCAAACTTTAAGTAAGATAGGTAACAATTTTATAGAATCTATATCTTACACAATATGTTAGATAGAAATATGTTATTTAAATTTCCTTTATGCTAGTGTAGCTATGAGATTTGGTTGTGAAGCCATCTAATAATGCAAATGAGTGAAAAAAGAATAAAAAATAAAAAATGATATAATAAATTATATTCTATTCAACATGAATATAAAGCATAAAATCACGAGTGATTAGAATGACAAAAATAGGTGAATTTATATAGGATATACCACCCAAGAGACTAAAAACATAAGTAATGTGGGATGAAGTGAAATATTCTCCAAGTAAACTTAATTAAGTGTGAAAAGAACCTAAGTGGAGAACTAGCTAGTAAATAAATTTGTTAGGAAATATAACCCGTTCAAACTAATACCCTAGGAAATGTAACTAAGAGGGAAAAGAACTAATGCAAAATATGGGTCCTAATTTCAAGGCTAATGAGGTACCCATACACAAAAAAATACTCCTAAAGTGAAGAGGAGAAAAACTAGTGGGAAAGAAATTACCCCTATTAGAGGATGAAGCAAGAATGGATAAGTATCCCCTTGAAGGAATGATGTCCCACACCCCCAAGAGATCTTGTAGATAGAAATTATCTTAGTGAAGGGTTTTGTAAGAATATTGCAACCTACTCTATTATAGAATAATATAAAAAATAATGACCCACTCCTATATTAACTTTCGAAGAAAGTGCATGTGGATCTCAATGTGTTTTGTTTGCTAATAATGGATTAGGTCCTTTGAGATTTGGATACCATTATAGTTGTAATAAAAGATGATTTATGGCTTTGAAAAAGGAATTTTGAGATCATTGGGGATATTCTAAATCCAAATAGCCTTAGTAGCTATATTAACAATCTGTTGATACTTAGCCTTAGTTAATGACAAGGTAATCATGTGTTGCTTCTTGTTCTACCAACAAATGGAACCAAAGCCAAGGTGTAAAAATTGTAGCTAGAAGTGAACTTATGATAATCAAGACCACCAAACCAATTAGAGTATGTGTATCCATTCAAATATAAACTTGTGTTTGCTATGTAATGAATCCCATATCTATGTGTCTTGTATGTAGTGAATAATGCACTTGGTTACTTTCTAATGAATCTTGTGAGGCTCTTGCATAAAGTGTGAAACCATGCCAACTATAAATAAAATTTTAGGGTGTCAAGTAGATGAGGCTACCGACAATTTTGCAATACAAGCTAGCATCAACCAAGGGAGTGAAACACATGGACTCAAGTTTGACTCTTGATAGAAAGGAAGTTAGTGCAAGCTTGCAATTATTCATATGAAACTAAGCAAGGAGATCAAGGACATACTTAGGTTTTATAATAGTGATCCTAGAAGAAGACTAATTGATATTGATTTTGAGAAAGTAGTGTAATAGACCTAATTTATTCATGATAAGTATATCATGCAAAGTAGTCTCGAATTTATCAATCACGGATGAGGTTCTCCCTATGCAAATTAAATCATCAACATAGAGAACCAAAAAGAGAAGAGAATCCTCCCATCTCAGAATATAGACATTTAGTTCAATGGCATTGAGATAATTGAATGGAGAGAAGAAAGGAGTCCATCTTGGCCTTTTAAGTCCATGGTGCCTGCTTGAGTTCATATAGAGACTTCGAAAACTAAAAAACCAAAAAAGAATCCTAAATGAATCCTTATGGTTATTTAATGTAAATATCCTCTTGTAGATCCATGTGAAAAAATGCACTCTTCACATCCATATAATGTACAACTAAACCATGCATTAAACAATGTTGAGAGTTAGGTGAATGGAGTTCATCTTGGTGATAGAGGAAAATGTCTTAGTGTAGTCAACACTAAGAACATGCAAGAAAATTTTGGCCACAAATTGTCTCTAAACTTGTTAATTGATCAATCTATAAATTTGGCTCAATAGACCCACTTAAATCATGTTGGATTAATGGTGAACTCATACATACACCAATCGATCAAAAATATCCAAATAAACCTTCTATAAATGAGAGCTATAATAAAAAAGATATATTTCTTCAAAAAAAGTAATTACAGTATCAACACAATGAAGAAAAACAACCTTGCTATATTAGGAAGGGAAAAATACCTAAAGCATACAATATTATGCCATGTGTCTAAATCTTATGAAATGAAACAAAAGAAAAAATAAACCTAAGTAAGCTTAAGAAAAAAGGTGTGAATAGGTCCCAAAGTCTAACCAGTTAGATAAAGTACCACATTTACACCAACACAACAAACTAGTTTTCTTCATTTAGGAAGTGGAAAAAGCTCCCATGTGTTCCTAATAAAAAGAGTTTTACTCTTCCTACATGGTTGAATCCCACTTAGATATATTTGATGCTTCATAGAAGGATTTTGGATCCAAAGCTATGGCAATATAGGAATGTGGCATATCCATGTGCTATGACCAAGCCCTTTGAGTGTTAGAAGTATCCCTAATAAGAGTTCCTATGGACTAGAGAGTCTATCAAGCCCATTGAGGCATATATGAATGGGATGGAGGAGGAGAGTCCTCAAAATTTTAAGTCATCTAAATCCATTATGGAGGAAGGAAAAGTGCGAGGGTAGAAGTTGGGAGAGATGTCCTTGAAATGGACACTTTTATCTACTAGTGTACAAATAGGTGTTTTACCTAACTAGTTAATTAGTGGGTTCTATTTACATACTAATTTTACTTAGGTCCTAGGTGTGTTTTCTAGAAGTCCTAGTTTTCTAGATAAGATCTTATTATATCTTATCTAGTTGAATTTTATTTAATGCTTGTGTCCTGAGGTAGTTGTCTCATTGTACATGATTAAAACACATGTCAAGATCTTGTCTAATCCTATCTCACAACTTGCCTTTATAAGCAAGGCATCATATGCACATTACATATTTAATCCATCAATCTTGCATTCATAATCATAGCAAGCCATTCTTTCCATTTTATCTCTTGTGGAAGATATTTTGGTCTAACAACTGTTCTTGGGGGTGTTGGGAGTCACCATTTACTCCTACATGGTATTAGAGCTCCAGTGTTGTAGATTACTTCTTAGATCTGAGGGATTCATCTTGGATTGAAGATTTTTTTGGGTGCATTTTAGGGTTTCAAGGACCTCACGATTGAATCCAAGGTGTCAAAGAAAGTCAAATTTTCCTTTTGCTTTGTCATATTTTGTTATGCTTTTTTGATCTACAAGGGTTTCAAGTAGGGTTAAAGTTGCTAGATCCAAGATGTAGTGGAATTTTTGTAGCACTTTGGGCCATATCTAAGCTTTCCATCACGTCCAGAAAGATTGAAAAACTAAAGATCGATTGTTAAATCTTTAAAAATGAAAACTTTTTTCCTAGGGCATTAGTCAATTTTTTGTGTCATTGATATTTTCATACATTATACAAAGGTCGTACCATACGACATCATTATCTAATTACAATAGTATGTACAGTTGGTATAAAGGAATATTCTAGAGAATCAACATTTATCGTGGAATATTTTCCAAGTCGTTGTCACTAGTATACATCACAAGGTACCTTTTTACAGTACTGTTAGTACATGGCACTATTTATTATAATTTTAATATTTAAAAAATTCAGCAGTTGAAATTTGGCTGAATCCACCAATCTGCCCCCATAGTCCTATGGCCAATGCTTAGTTCTTAGGCCTAGCGAGCAACGTGGGCACCCATCGCCCAACAACAATGGTACCACCTTTGGTAGCCACCGCTCGCTGCTTTGCTGATGGTGGGATTCTTTTTTTTAGAAATTTGTAGGCCACAGTCATATGGGGAACTAGGCACGAAGCGTCTAAGCCCTAGTTTTTTTCCTCATATACCTAAATAGGTTATATTTTTAAATTTGTTGTAACTTGCAATCTAGGAGGCTATTTTTTGAAAACAAGATATTGCCGAAAATTTGGCTCTATGAATTTTATAGTAGTGCAAGTAAATTTTCAAATTTTTTTGTTTGATCACAATGATTGTTGATTGAAGTTAGATCTTGTTTTTTAGCTCACGATCTCATAACTTTTTTTCCATGATCTCCAATTATTTTATTAGTTGAGAAGTGTATCATTGTTGTAATCATGGATTATGTAACTCATCTTTTTGTAATCATTTTGACTAAGGACAATTATTAGTCTTGGAAAAAAAGCATCCTAACACATTGTAGGTGGCTCAATATTTTTCCTCATCTTTATGGACTTATACTTGAGCCATAAACAACATGGAAGAAATTGGTTTGGGGTAATAATAATGATCATATCATAGGATTGATTGGTTCTAGTTTTAGTGCAAGCATCTTCAGAGAGACCTATCATCATATTTCAAGAATCTCATGCCCATGCATGGTTTGGACCAAGATTTGGGAGGTTTTGGAGATCCACATAATTCTCCATTCCTAGATGATTTTACACCAGATTGCCTCATTCCACTTGATGATGTTGATAATTTACCCTTTGATGATGAAACCTTAGAGGAGTTTGAATATGATGCATAACTTGAGTGTCTTGATGATCCAGAGACTTCTCCTACAACTCCTACTTCTGTAATTGAGATCACATATTCATCATATATTGGTGATTCATTGAGAAATTCCAATGATTCATTGAAATAGGTCTATCAATGTCTTCCTATTTATCAAAAATTGCATCTTTATTTGTGGAGTCTCACATTTTAAATTTGGAGGACCAATTTGAGGGTTTATCTATCTTATTTGATGACAATCATGACACCACTGTTGTCACTTTATCTTTATCTTTGGATTTAGTTCAGTATCAGTTTCTATTTTTTCTTGGTTTGTCACCTTTGGTTGTGATTGGGCATGCACCTGATTGCATTGTGACATCATTTTCATCTACCAAGAACTTGGAATCACATGAGGATATTTTAGAGACACAATATTCATACATATGGGTTCTTCTTCCTACCAATTACTATCCAGAATGAGAAGCATTGTTGCATTTGTATTTGGTCTATTTTCTTCCCAAGGGGAGACACATTGTTTGTAGGCATTGGATCATGTTTTATCTTCAAGCATTCATCATTTTTGTAGGAGATTGCACATTGTGGGGGGATATATTGTCTCTTTTTCTCCCTCTCATAGAGGGGGGTTTATTGGTTGTATATTCATGATGTATGTATTCCTTGGGGGTATCATTGAGTCCTCCACACACCATCTTGATTGTATTTTTTCTCTCTTTTGGAGAGGAGTTTTGTCTCACCAGGTTTTCTCCTTTTCTTTGTATGTGAGAGATTTCATTTGTACATGGGTACCTAACATGGCCTAGTAGCTGGGACCCATCTTCATATTTGCATAATTTGTATAATAATATTCTCCATAAGTTGCACTTAAGGAGGGGTGTTGGTGTAAATAGGTGTTTTACCTAACTAATTAATTAGTGGGTCCTATTTACATGTTAAGTTTACTCAAGCCCTAGGTGTGTTTTATAAAAGACTTAGTTGTCTAGATTAGATCTTATCATATTTTATCTAGTTGGATTTTATTTAATTCTTGTGTCCTAGGTTATTTTATATTTTTGAGGTAGTTGTCTCATTGTACATGATTAAGACACATGACTAGGTATTGTCTAATCCTATCTCACAAATTTCCTTTCTTAGTAAGGCATCATATGCACATTGCATATTCAATCTATCAATCTTGAATTCATAATAATAGAAAGCTATCCTTTCCATTTTCTCTCTTGTAGAAGATATTTTGGTCTAGCAACTATTCTTGGGGGTGTTGGGTGTAGGGTATCTAAGAGTTGATACCCTTTAACACTAGTAGGATACCCAATGAAGATATAGGGTCAAATTTTAGGTTCCAAAGTCCTATATTTATTTGAAGAAATATAAGCCCATATAGGAAAACCAAAAAAATTGGAGTTTTGTACAATAAATTTCCTATCACACCAGGTTTTGAAGGGGGTTACACCCTTCAATTCCTTATGAGGAACCCTATTTAAGATGTGAGAAACATAGTTTATAGTTTCAACCCAATACTTAGGTGAAAGGGAACAAGAATGAATCTTGCAACCTACCATCTCTTTCAAGGATCTATTTTTCCTCTTTGCAAAATTTTTCAATTGAGGTGCGTAAAAAAATGAATGCTAAAGATTCCTCAAGAATACAAAATTGACCAAAGTGATGGTTCACATATTATTTTCCATTATTACCTTGAAAGACTTTCTATATTATTTTTTTCATAAAACTTGAACTCCTAAAATTTATCAAAAACTTCACCTTTCTATCAAAGGAAGATAACCTATGTGTATATAGAAAAGTAATTAGTGGGCTTTGCTAAAAATTCAAGGATGGAAATGGACTTGATAAGTCACTGTGAATAATCTCAAGGACTTGTGAAGCCCCTGACCAAGCCTTTCCTTTGTCAAATTTATTCTCAAGATGATTCCCTAAGACACAAATCTAATATAATCCATTTGAAAATTTGATCCAACGAAGATCTATAACCATATTCTGTGTCTTATGATATTGAAGATAGTGGTAATTTAAGATGATCAAACCACTCATGCCATAATTTTCTCATAGAATTTGAATGAGTGAGAAAGGATGTAGAAGGTATATTAGGTACAAAATGATAGAAGGCATAGACTTGAAAATGATGGTTTACTTTTCCAACTATAATGAGAACTATTTTTAATACTATTGATGATAAAAACCCTAATTAAATTTGAATTTCATACTATTTTCAAGACATGTGATCTAAAAGACTAAAAGAAGATTTACAGACAAATCAAACACACAAAGAATATCCTCAAAAGTATGATTTATATCATCAATTGACCCTTCCTAATGAAATCCAATATGAATCATCACCAATGAGAATATGAGGAACATGATAAGGCTCTAATGAAGAAAACTACTCTTGGTTGGAACCCATATGGTGTGAAGCACCCGAGTCAAGAAACCATAACCTAGAATAATCCTTAGAAGAAAAAATATTGTTTATTTCACTTTACCTAATATTTAAGGAGTGATTTATAATTTTTATGCAATAGAGGATGACATATTAGTGTTATTTATAATAAGACCTTTTAGTTTATTGATCTAGTTCCTATGACACTGATGTTCCTCATGATCTCAATATTTTCACAATAAGCATAGTTTTTCCTTTCCTTATTTTTTGAATTCCCCTTAGATGAAGAGGATTTGGAGCCTAATTTGGAGGAAAATGAAGACTATTTTTGATTTGTGTTGGCTTGTTCTTTGATTGCTTATATATATTTTAGGATGACTTGACCCTTTATGTCCCTTAGGATGAACAACCAACAAAGCCTTAAATTGATATGGTTTTAAGAGAACCATTGAAATAAAATTATGTTGTTCATGCATCAATATCTTAGAGAACAATTTAAATCAAGGAATAGTAGATGCACGACTCCTATAGGAACCCTATGAATGTGAAAGCTAGAGATAAATTTGTATATTTAGGACCAAGTTTATTCAATGTATTGTAGACTAAATTGAGTATCCTCTTAATAAAATTCCACATGCTTTACAATGTTCTCTAAGGTCATTAACCTTTTTCATGTAATCCTAGATGTTGTCAAAGCTTTTTGGATTGAGGCTCATCAAATCATCGTCAATTTGATAGTCTCTTACTTTATTAGTTTTATCATATAATGTTTTTTAGTTTTTCCCAAGAATCATGTGAGTTTGTACATGCTTTAATGTGCAACATAAGACCAAGGGAAATATAGCCACAAATACATTCAATTTCTTTCGTATGTTCAATATTCCATGATATCTTTTCTTTATCATACTTAGATTCATGAAAATTTTGTTCAATGTAGGGTGTAAATCCTTTTTGTATTAAGGAATTTCATGTATTTTGATGTCATGTTGCATAGTTTTATGCAATTAACAATATAAACTCAAAATGACCCATTTGTGAAGGAGAAATATAGCATAAAAAATGAAGATATTTTAAATTAAAAAATACACCAAGAGATTTGCAAAATTCACTTGATCGAATAACCCATATAAAAATGATTCTTTGGCACTTTATATATAAGTGCATGTATAATGTTGGAGATATTTCTAGAGTTTACAATATCTAAATTGACCAAATAGTGAAGTATACTATGACATTGAATTGATGACTTCAAAATGGTACCAACATGTACTTATAAACAAATTCACTTTAAAAAACACAATCAATTGAATTTGAGATCATGTATGAAAGATACAAAGCTTTGAAGTTCAAAAAATTTGTGACTATCTACTAGATTTGATGAGAAAATTATTTTTCTAAAAAAATAGGATCACTTGATAAAAAATGATTATATTGCTGCAAAGAGCATGGAATTTAACCCCAAATAAAAAATTCTAAAAAAAGAGTTAATATGCTAAAGATATTAGGCTTGAAAGTTCAATTGCAAAATAAAACTGTAATGGTGAGGGGGTTAAGATTTTTAAAGGGCCTATTGACATCAAAATGATGTCATCACAAAAATGTTCCAATATTCTACTCAACCATTCTTCTTATCTAGAATATTTAAAAATTGTCAATTGATTCACTAACAATTGTTGTCATATGAAAAAATTCCCAATTTGTATTAAAATTGTTTGGGAATTGCATGAAACTACCTTAAAAAATTTGCTAGTTTAAAAGATAATATTATATAAAATATTCTAGAGTGGTAGAGGAGGGGCATGGAGTTGATGATGCTACCTAGTCATGTGATTAAAGGAGGAAACGACAAAGGTCAAACCACTTGTTGGTGACATAACTATGCAACATTATATGTATGTGGTAGGGCACTAGTGACACCATTGCTACAATACCCTCTAGGTGTTGTGAAATTATTTTAATTATTATTTTTAAAATTTTGTACAATAAGGCATAGAGGAGGTCGTACAACTTGGGGGAATTTTTTTTCCTATGAAGCAAAATTTTCCAAAATGGATAATTTTGATACGAAAATGAAGTTTCTTGGGCCTTTTGGTTGTAATGGTAGGTTTCATTTATCCTCAAAATTTCTTAGAAATAAACATGCTAGATGTAATAGAAAAATTCTAATCTTCAAACCCTTGTAGATGTGGCCTTTGATTTCCAATCAAGAAAAAATGAAAGAAAAATCTAACTTTATCAACTACTTTGGAATCAATGGTGAGCTTAAATTTACTCCAAAATTATATGAGAATGCACCTAAAATTGGCAAGTTAGAAAATGAATGCCTCATAAAATTTGCTATTTCTTTCACATTTTTCTAATTCTCTAGATCATCTAGGGAAGAAAGAGAAGAGAATAATTAATGCTTAAATAAAATAATAGATCTATACTCCTATATTTCCTAAAATATAGCTCAAAACTCACAATAATTCTTTGATGCCATATCAAATTTGGTTGTGTTGGCATTTAAATTCGTACCTCTCGAATGTGAATTTGAAACGGACAACTATGCACAGTAAAAATGCTCTTCAAATTAGGAGGGGAAGCTCCCTCTTGCTGATGGTGTGAAAGAAAGTAAATTAAAACTAATTCTCCTATCTTTTTGTTTTAGATAGAGCAAAAGGTTTATAAAACACAAACGCCACAGCCGATATTTTCTGATTAAGAACTTCAACTATGACTAACTTAAGCTAAAGATGTTTCTAATATCTCAAGTAATACGTAGAGCAAGAGAATTAGAAATGAACAAGGTTGATTCTCTGACAAAGGTGCTTAAATAAACTCTTTCCCAACATTCACCTACTTACTTTCAATGTAAGCTGAAATAATATTACACAAACATAACACAATAGACGTACTTAGATAAAATCTCCTCTCAACGTACATCTACTTACTCTCAATGTAAGCTGAAATTTAAGATTATATAAGCATAACAAAAAAGATAGAAACTTGAGACATTATATCAAGGCTAAGGAGGCTCAGGACTTTATTTCTCAAACTTCTGGAACAAAGATTACACTAAACACATGCATGGAACAAGAAATTACAGCTAAAGAGGCTTGCAATCTTGTTCTTACACAAAGAGAACAACAATTACAACGACTACTTGTTGGCTAAAAGAGACTCAACAATTCTCTATCATAAACAAAATTGAACAACACTAAATAACAAATAGAAGGCACTTAGGCTCAACATTTTGTTATCACCAGTATGGTTAAAGAAAACTAATGAGAAAAGACTCTTATTTATAGGCAAGTAGAGGAGTAGGGAACACTAAAATCTCCTTGCTTTTACAATCTAGGGCTTGCTCAACATGCAAGCTTTATTTCTAAATCTAGAAAGAAGATAACATCTAACACCTAAGAAAGTAGGAAAGGTAGGAAATTCCAACTATTACAATTTATCTTCTTTCTCTTCTCAAAGAATGGACAAGAATTGTTCCGAGAATAAAAAAAAGCCAGAAGAAAGCTTCTAGAAGAAAGTAGCTTTAGATTTCAATCACATCCACTAGAAAGCTAGAAATTGTGTCTCGATTCGGTGCATCTATACCATCAATAGAAAAGTTGCAATTTTCTAAGATATCCTCTCCATCTACAATTGATCTTAGGAAATCTTCAACCTCATTGGCTGCTTTCTCAAGCTTTGCTGACCTCATGACTTGGCAGAGTCTTAATTTTTTCCTTCATCCACTTTTGTGCAATCTTCTTGTTGTACTTGTCCTTGTGCATTTCCCACATCCTTTCACATTCTCCCTTAGAGATAGCCACACTTTCAGACCAAGGAGGAATGGAAAAGCATCTCTTGATCACATAAGGTTTCAAACTGCAGATCAATCTACCATCAACTGATTGAATCTCCCTTATAGTCGGATTGTAATGCTCGATGCAAGTGATTATGAACTCGAGGCTCTAAACTGAAATAGGAATAGACGATGCTACGAGGAGTCCAGAGTGTCCCAAGTTTCTGATTGAAGTGTTGCTTATGCTCTCCAAAGCACGTAGATCAAACACCGGCTTGATGTGATGCAAGTCTATCTCAGCTGTTTTGATGAAATCGTGGTAGAGGGCTGATTTGGTCTTGAAATCATTGGGAGTGTATTCCATTTCAAAAACCTTGAAGAATGACTATAAACTCACCTAGGTTTAGACAAGTTTTGAGCAACTTACTATTTTTAGAATGTTGGTTTTTCTTCCTCTAACAAACAATTTTTGAATTTTTTTTTGAGATATGGGTTTTGCTCAGAATTTCGTTGCAAAACAACCCAGATCACCCGTTTTTGAAAATTTTGAATTTAGACTGAAAAAGCAACAAACCCTAATTTCTTCAATTTTTCATTGAAAAAGCTGGCACTTGGGTTTTGTTCAGAATGCAATTAGAAATTGACCCAATTGATTAGATTTGAAAAAAGCTGATGGCTAATTGAAAAGCAACCAACCCTAGAATTTGAAGTTTTCTTGAAAAAAAAGCTGTGATATGGGTTTTTTTCAGAAGACTGTTTTGAGAGGACCTAGATGATCAAATTTTGAAAACACTGAGAATTTCACTGACATGCAAAGAAAAAGCAGCTGCTGCAACTTGAAAAAAATTCTTGAAAATTCTTCAGAAGAATGAGTTGAGCAAACCCAAAAGGCTAAAAATTGAAATCCTTGATCTTCTCCTTGAAAAATTTGATCTTCTGGATGAAGAAAGCATGAAAAAGCAAGGGTTTATATTGTTGGTCTAAAAATTTGATGAAGAATTTCTAAAAATCAACAAGTTGAAGCTTTTGAATCTTGAAATAACACTTCAAATTTGTTGCTCCACTTCGCCTCTTTGGATGCCACCTGCAAAAATAATGAAAATTGCATTGAAGAGATGTATTAAATAGACTTATGGTTCTAAATAACTTTGCTTTCTTTTGTTTTAATCCTCAAAAACCCTAAAATCAACTGATACAATGAACTTGGACATTCTCTTCATTTTGCAATTTTGAAACTTTTGAAAATTTGGCTAAGTCATGACAAGTTGGGCACCCTTCTTAGCTAGGTGCGCCAACTTCCTCCAAAGTTAGTCATTTTTAGACAATTTTCAACTTTTCACAAATTTGAACCCCTACTTTCACCCTAATATTTGGCTTCCAGATTGATCCGATGAATGAGCTAGATGATTTGTCACATAGCTTGATTAATTTTGAGATCACCCTGAAGGAACTTCTGGCTAAAAACTTCATTTTGACCTTCAAATTCATGGGAGCCTATTTCCTCTTGGGGCTCTGAACTTTCACAGTGTTGCCATTTTTACATGATTTTCAATTTCTTCATTTCCCTTTGGCTTTCTGATGAAATCTTGTTTCTTAGAGCTACATTGATCCAATTGACTGATTGTTAGCTTTGTTGGATAGCTCAATTGAATTTGACGAGGTGATCTTGGAGGCTGCGTTGACAAATTCCATCGTTTCATACCTCAAAATCTTGGGAGCCCTTTCCCTCTAGAGGCTCGCATCTTGACCAGACTTAGAATATTTTTCATTATTTATTCATCAATATCTCTTCTATAGATGGTCTCATCAGATCTGGAGTTCTAGGCACCAAATTGTTTGATGGCTAGGCTCGTTACAGAGTTGAGGAGAATCCAAGAGGGGTCTTCTAGAGACACTTCTATCAGAAAGTTAGATTTGAGGCTTCAAAAGCTTGGGCACCCTTGGCAAGCTGGGGCACCTAACTTCATTAGAGTTAGTCATTTTTCTATATTTTTCTTCTTACTTTTAACTTTGGCTCCTGTTAGACCCTCTTTTCTGTCTGTTGCATCTGGTGACTGCCATCTTTGATTGACATGTTAGTGGTCTCATTGGAAAGCATGATCAATTCTGAGGAAGTCATCTTGGAGGCTTCACTAGAAAAATCATCCATTTGGGCCTTCAAAATTATTAGATCCTTTCTCTTCCAGGGGCTCCCATTTGCTCCAGACTTAGAATATTTGTCAAACATTTTCATGATTTTCATTCTGTCTTCTATTTGAAACTTCTTGTTTGACCTTGAATTTTGGGTGACTGGATGATCCGTTGACTGTGCTTCCAGATTCACTATGGAGCTGGGAGGATTTTGAACAACAATACCTGAGAACTCAAACCCTAATTCCATCATTTGATGCCCTAAAAAGATGGGTGCATATCTCCTCTTGGGGCACCCATGTCAAGCAAACTTAGTGAATTTTTTGCATATTTCACCTTCATTCTTCGTGCATGTTTGCCATCCCATCTTCTGTTTAGTGCTTGTGTGTTGAATCTGGTGCCTAGCAGTTGAATGACCTCCATTGATGCCTTTTGAAGCTCCCAAAATGCTTTTTGAAATTAAAAAAAAAAGCAAAATAGACCCACTAGGGCAAAACTAATGTTTTCTTGATTCTGACTGCACTAGCCTGATATGGAAGTATTTTGAGCCAATCAAAATCAGTTTGGACCCTAACAGACTAAATTTCTATTTTTAGAAAGTTTTTCAAGTATCTGTTTTGAAAGAAACCCAAAAAAACCCAAAAAAGTTACCATTTTTAGAAAATTTCTAAAAATAGCAATTTTCCTAAAAAGTAGGGATGAAAAACTGAGATCTGGGTTTTGTAGATTAGGTTGCTTTGAGCAGACCTAGATCATCATACTTTGGAAATTTTGAGTTTTAACCCCTCATGCAAGACACACACACCCAAATTTTGACCTTTTTGACAAATTTAACAAGACTTTTACTCATTTCTTCAAAATGTCTAAGTGTAGTAAAATTTTTAATTTTAGGGTACAACATTGGCTCTGTTTGGGGACCATGGCAAATACTTATGACATAGGAGAACCATAGAATCTCTAGAGTTTACAGCATAGACCAGTGCCTTGTCCATTGGGTATCGAAGTCAACATCATTTCCCAATCACCTATTTGCAAGACTTTCCTAAGTCACCTATGACCGAACTTCCTAGAATCACCTAATAGTTGGAATTCCCTAATAATCACCTAAAAAAGACTCCTAATCACCTAAAACATGACAGGACTATTATGGAAAGGGGAAACACATCACGAACAACAAAGAAAAATATTTACAAAGATTGATCTTCAGGAACACTTACTCCACCCTCGAAGGGACGAAGTGCTTCAGGTATTGCCCACTGTGTGGTAGAGGGAGGAGACTTCCATCCAAGCGTGAGAGAATATAAGTGTTCTCCCCTGCAAGCTCATGAATCTTGAATGGTCTCAACCACAAGGAATCAAATTTTTTGTGCATTCCCTTGGGCTCATATCTTTTATCCCACAGGAGGACTTGATCTCCAACCTCAAAATCTCGTTGGTGAGCTTTCTTGTCAAAAAGTTTCTTTACTCGCTCCTAGTGTTGAGTGATTCTATCTACCACCTCCACCCTTTCTTCTTGAAGCTTTGTCAGGTACAAGATGTACTTCTGAATAGGATCAGTGAATTCTCCATCTTCTACTGTGGTTGCCAACTGCAAGGCAGAAAACTCCAGTGTGATAGGTATCATTGCTTCTGTACCATATAGGAGGATGAAGGGTGAGGTACCAATGGCTCTCTTTGGAGTAATTCTATCGGACCAAAGAGCATCATAGAGTTTATTATGCCAAGTTCATTGAATGGAATCAACTAACTTGTAGATGATTGTGACAATGTTCTTATTGGATGACTAGGCGTGACCATTACCCTGGGGGTAATAATTTGATGAGTGAGATAGAGTGATGTCGTGATCAAAACAAAACTCTAGTAGTTCCTCATATGAGAAACATGTTGCATTATCTGTCACAATTTTGCGATGAACTCTGAAGCGTGTAACAATAGTTTCCTTCAAGAATCCACACACGACCTCAGACATAGCCTGCCTAGTAGGAATAGCTTCAACCCATTTAGTGAAGTAATCAGTAGCTGTGAGGACATAAATATGCTCCTTGTTGGAACATGGGTTGATAGCACCAATAAAATCTAAACCCCATTGCTGAAATGGGGCGTCTATAACAACTGGCCTGAGAGGGGCTACTACCAACTTTGTTTTGCCAACAAATTGCTGACATTGGTGCACCCATTGGTATGCATTGCGAAACATGGTAGGCCAAAAGAACTGTGCTCGTAATATTTTGAAAGCTATCACCTTTGAAGAAAAGTGACCATCGCATGCTTAATTGTGAAAGGCTTCCAACAAGTGTTGTTGTTGATCCTTGGTGACACACAACAAGAAGGTTTCGTCAAGCCCTCGCTTGTACAGAATGTTGTTGATAATCACATAATTTTGTGCTTTCAACTTTAGTGTTCTCTTTTTTTGCTTGTTCAAGTGGCTTGGGCAATCACCATAAGTCAGGTAATACCATATCTCAATAAACCATTCCCTTAAAGATTCGATCAATAGGACCATTGGAAGATCCTCTTTTTCTTCATGTTCAATTTTAGGTATACCTTTGGCTTGAAGCTTCTTATCGCCATCCTCTGCTATCAACTGACAAAGACCTCTCCTACAAATGAGTTTGGTCAGCTTGATCTCCAAGTCATACTCTTGCACCTTTGCGACCCAATTTCCTCTCTTTGAACCCATCTCTTGTTGAGTTAGCACGCTTTTAACTATTGGATTTGTGACATATACAATTGTGTGAGAATTCAAGATATAAAATTTGAAATTCTTTATAGCTCGAACCACTGCATACACATTCTTTTTTATCTGGGAGTATCATGACTCACTATCCTTGAAACTGCTACTCAAAAATCTATAGGAGACTCAGTTTCCTTGTTCAACTTTTGTGTCAGAATGGCATACAAAGTATGCTCTGATGCATAGCAATAAAGGATAAAATCCTTTTCAAAATCTGGATGGACTAGCATTGGAGCTTGGTTGATGGCTTATTTTATTGCAGCAAATGCCTTCTTTCCTTCTTTTGTCCACTTGAAAATAGTCTTCTTCTTCATCATAGCAGATATATCTTTAGTCAACTCAGAAAAATTTGGCAAAAACCTTCGTATGAAATTCACCTTACCAAAGAATGAGTGTACCCCTATTCTGCTAGTTGGAAGAGACAAACTTCTGATGGCTTCAACCCGACTTGGGTCAATTCGTGTTCCCTCCTTGGAGACGATGTGGCCAAGCAACTCGCCCTTCGTCACCATAAAGATATTTTTTTTTGGATTAAATGATATTTTGTGGTATCTACATCTCTCAAAGACTTTTCCTAGATGTGAAAAATGATCTCCTTGTGTCTTTGAGAAAAAAGTGAGGTCATCTAGATAGACAACAATTACTTTATTCCTCAAGTCTCCAAATGCCAAATCCATGGCTCTCTGAAATGTAGCTGTTAATGAGGCTGAAGGGAATTCTCTCATATGTAAATGTACCCCAAGGGGTTGTGAATGTCGTCTTGTACTGATCTTCTTCATCTATTGCAATTTGATTGTAACCAGAAAAAACTATCCAATAAGGACAACATCTCTGAACCGGTGACCATCTACAAAGTATGCTCCATGATCGACATAGGGTAATTATCCTTGAGAGAGGACTGATTCAAGTTCTTGAAATCGACAAAAATTCTGATTTCTCCATTCTTGTTTCATACAGGAACTATATTAGACACCCAAGTGGAGTGATGGATTGGAAAGATAATCTTGGCGCCCACCATCTTCTGGATCTCCACGTAGATGGTATCTTGAATATGTGGATTGTAGTGTCTCTGTTTTTGCCTAAAGGGCTTCGTTTTAGGTTTAAGAGGAATTGTATGAGATAATTATCTTGGTGTAAAAAATTTAAAATCTTTATATGACTAGGCGAAGACATCTCGGTATTGCTTGAACAAAGAAATGAACCTCTCACTTTCCTCTGTAGTGCAACATGTACCTAGATTTACAAGTCGAGGCTTGTCAACTGTATCGATATTCACTTGTTGATATTCGACAGAGGTTCTTTCACTTGAGTTTCTCTAATCTTGAATATATCTGTCGTGCCTGTCAAAAATATTCTCCAAGGAAACCAAACCCTTGGGAATCTTATTTCCTTTCAACTAGATGCTGCTTGTATCTGGTTCTTCTAAACTTTCTTTGTCTTCATCAACTTTTGGTGCATCAGGGGCTTCTGTTATTGATTCTCTATGAGTAAATGAATTTCCCTCAAAGAAAAATTCCTTGAAATTATCTCCCATAACAAGAAACTCCTTAATCTGGTCATCGTCATCAAAAACTTTCCAATTATCAAAGTTGTCAGGTATAGTTGGCCTACATATTAGCTCGATGGCAAATGCATTCTGACGAAAGTCAGAATGTGGCATGAAAAGTGAAGCTAATACCTCGAGGGCATCTGCTCTGCTATTATCTAGACGTAGAATGTACTTGATATCAAATGCTTTGAACTAATCTATTGCATTCCACACCCTATTTCTGTAATGTTGGAGACGATCTGCTTTCACTTTGAATTGATCTCTGAGTTGCTTCACAACTAGCTCTGCATCACCTTCAACTATGAGTTATTTAATACCCATATCTTTTGCATTTCTAAGACCTAGTAGGAGCACCTCATACTCCACCATATTGTTTGTACATTCAAATTGTAAGTAGTATGCAAATGGATATAACCATCCTTCGGGTGAAATTATCACCACTCCCACTCTTGAACCAGTAGTAGAACAACTGCCATCAAATTGCAAAGTCCATAACTTAGGATCATTTGCTAATTTCTCGTCAGTACACACAACTTCTTGACTTTCTTCAGGTATCTTTGATAGCATGGCATAAGTACCAAGACTTGTTTCTTGATATAAAACTTGAGCTTGAGGATCTTGAGACTTCATGACTGCAAATCGAGACTTGGGCTCTAGTTCTAGCTTAAAAGTTCCATTCTTCAATGAAATGTTTGTAGAACACCAATCCATTTGAATCTCTCCACTGAGGTCCTTGCAAAAGCTTTTGCTCAACATCTTGTAACTAGCTAGAATGCCAGCTACTAGGATGGTCATCATAATTTTCTTCTCAGGGTAGGCCACCAACCTTACTTGAGCATCCTTCAATTGTCTAACTAATGGCACTGATTTGGACTCCAATGAGTAGCATTTATCTTTTATCTTGGTGCACAAAAGTCCTATAACATTCATCACTTGTAGAGGCATGTCATTGTCTGAGGCTCCGAAGTCGATGATACAATTGCTCAATTTGTAACCTCCTATATACAGAGAAATATAGAAGGGCTTAGGATTTTCTTTTGATGGAATAGATGATTCGAGCAATGTAGGTTGCTTGAAAGGTCCCTTCACAAATTTAAGAAGTCAGTCCACTTGCTCTAGATGATCTTGGAGATATTCCAGCTGAGAAATCTGCACTTTTTTCTTCATCAAGGTATCTACAATATCGAAATTTGCTAAAGATGAATCTTGAGCAACTGCTTTTACGTTCTCTTGAGAAGGCTTGATATTAGAAGTAGAAGCTACTTCTTTTCCTTTTCCTTTTCCTTTTCCTTTTCCTTTTCCTTTTCCTTTTCCTTTTCCTTTTCCTTTTCCTTTTCCTTTTCTTTTCTTTTCTTTTCTTTTTCTTTTCTTTTCTTTTTCTTTTTCTTTTTCTTTTTCTTTTTCTTTTTCTTTTTCTTTTTCTTTTTCTTTTTCTTTTTGTACCTTCAATCTCTCTTCTTATTCTTCCAATGCCTTAAGGTGTTGAGCTCTTGTGAACACAGGAGTTGTGTGATTATTAGGATTTACTGTGAGAGAGTATTGATGGAAATCTTCTTGTTCTTCAAAATCGGGTTCACTTTCAAAGTAGCCCATTGCAGAGTCACCATCGAAGTTGTCTGATTGTGGAAAGACAATATTCAAAGTTGGAGTAGGTACGAAACTTGGTGCAAGTGCAGTTTCGACATATCCCATTATCTCATTCATTCTAAAATTTTCGGGGCAAGTGGCACTGATATGTTCAGTAGAATCATGAAAAGAGTAAAACACAACATTCTTTGTATTGTCAACTGGTTTCCTTGGTGGAGCTGGCCCTCGTGGCCTATAATTGTTGTAAGGATGAAAGTTATTTATCCTCGGCTGGTATGGCTGTTGAGGTTGATAAGGTGGTTGTGCTTGGTATGGTTGCAGTACAGGTAGGGTAGGTGGTGGTGCAACTTGAGCAAGAGGCATAGGCTAGAGTGGTAATTGCGTCTTGAGAATAGTTACTTCATTAGAAACTCTTTGAAGTAGTGGATCTACAAAAATTTGAACCAAAGGTTTGATAGCATCTCCCTTGATCTTTATCGAAGTGATAATGTTGTCTTCAATTTCTATGGAACCTTGTTGTACATTTTCCAATTTTGTCTCATTAGCCGATTTGAGGAAAAAGGCTATCTCTGATGGAAGAGCATTGAAAAAACTGCTCAACAAGAACTTAGGTGAGGGATTGAGTGTATATGAAAGATGAGTGACAAGGTGATTAAACCTTGCCACAAACTCCCTCATTGGCTCATTGTCCTCCTTTGAATTTGAGATTTGGGTGAATAATTGGTGGCTATCTTTAGCTGGCTTGAATCTTGCTAGAAACTTCTTAGTCATGGTTCCCAGTTGGTTATGCAACCCAGCTCCAGGTGATTGAACCATTTGACAGTAGCTCCCACAAGTGTCTCAACAAAGAGACGTACAACAATGTCTTCATGAGGTACATGCAAAACAACACAAGCAGTCGAAAAGGCAGAAAGATGATCATCAAGATGTTGGCTTCCATCGCCTTGGAACCATGGAAAGTGCTTTCTCGACCCCTTAGGCAATTCATGATTCACTATCAAGGCTAAAGATCTAATTTGATCACCCCAAGGCAGTGGGGGTCCTCTTCTCCAATTGTGATTGTGGTTGTCGTTGTTGTTGTCTCCCATCGCATTTCGTTGAACAACATGTTCTTTTTGTTCATTCTCAGGTACGATGTTGAACTCAAGAACTGTGTTGGATGACTCTCCAACTTCTGTAGGATGTGTTTGAGGAAGGAAAGGATTTGTTGAATCAACTTCTCTTTAGAAGAGAGGATTTGATCTTGTTCTCCTCCTTGTATAAACTATGTAAGCCAAGATTTTCTAGACCCACGTGGGTGGTGGCAAGATAGGGCCTCTGGCTGTAATATTGGATTTTTCTTCCTCTTTGTCTAGAATGGTAGCAGGGTTTCTCCACTGAGTAGGGGTCTCCTTCTTCTCAAAGATGAAACTCCTTAGGTTGCTGATGATGTCTACTTGCTCTCCTTCAATTATTTGGAAATTCAGCTGGATAACTGGAGGTGTAAGATCAGGCTATTGAACTGAAGCAATAGGACACTAGAGAATCATACCCATGACATAAAGCCTAAGCTTTCTTTGTTGTTTTATGCCTCGTGCCCCATGGTGGGCACCAAAAAATTGATGGAGTTTAAATTCACACCTCTTGAATGTGAATTTGAAATAGACAGCTATGCACACTAAAACTGCTCTTCAAATTAGGAGGGGAAGCTCCCTCTTGCTGATGGTGTGAAAGAAAGTAAATTAAAACTAATTCTCCTATCTTTTTGTTTCAACTAGAGTATAAGGTTTATAAAAGAAAAATGCCGCAGCTAAGATTTTCTGATTAAGAACTTCAACTATGACTAACTTAAGCTAAAGACTCTTCTAATATCTCAAGTAATACACAAAGAAAGAGAATTAGAAATGAACAAGGTTGATTCTCTGAAAAAGGTGCTTAAATAAAGTCTTTCCCAACATTCACCTACTTACTTTCAACGTAAGCTGAAATTAAGATTACAAAAGCATAACACAATAGACGTACTTAGATAAACTCTCCTCTCAACGTACATCTACTTACTTTCAATGTAAGCTGAAATTTAAGATTATATAAGCATAACACAAAAGACAGAAACTTGAGACATTATATCAAGGCTAAGGAGGCTTAGGACTTTATTTCTCAAACTTTTGGAACAAAGATTACACTAAACACATGCATGGAACAAGAAATTGCAACTAAAGAGGCTTGCAATCTTGTTCTTACACAAAAAGAATAACATTTACAACTACTTGTTGGCTAAAAGAGACTCAACAATTTGCTATCATAAACACAATTGAACAACACTGAATAACAAATAGAAGGCACTTAGGCTCAGTGTTTTGTTATCATTAGTATGGTTAAAGAAAAATAATGAGCAAAGGCTATTATTTATAGGCAAGTAGAGGAGTAGGGAACTCTAAAATATCCTTGCTTTTACTATCTAGGGCTTTCTCAACAAGAAAGCTTTATTTCTAAAGCTAGAAAGAAGATAACATCTAACACCTAAGAAAGCAGGAAAAGCAGGAAATGCCAACTGTTATAATTTATCTTCTTTCTCTTCTCAAAGAATCGATAAGAATTGTTCCGAGAATAGAAAGCAAGCTAGAAGAAAGCTTCTAGAAGAAAGCAGCTTTAGATTTCAATCACATCCACTAGAAAGCTAGAAATTGTGTCCCGATTTGGTGCATCTATACCATCACTAGCAAAGTTGCACTTTTCTAAGATATCCTCTCCATTTGCAATTGATATGAGGAAATATTCAACCTCATTGGCTGCTTTCTTAAGCTTTGCTGACCTCATGACTTGGCGGAGTCTTAAGTTTTTCCTTCATCCACTTTTGTGCAATCTTCTTGCTGTACTTGTCCTTGTGCATTTCCCACATCCTTTCACATTCCGCCTTAGAGATAGTCACACTTTCAGGCTGAGGAATAGAAAAGTATCTCTCAATCACATCAAGTTTCAAATTTTAGAATAATTTTCCATCAACTGATTGAATCTCCCTTGTAGTCGGATTGTAATGATTGATGCAAGCAATTACAAACTCGAGGCTTTGAACCAAAATAGAAATAGATGTTGCCGTGAGGAGTCCAAAGTGTCCCAAGTTTCTAATTGAAGTGTTTCCTACACTCTCCAAAGCACATAGATCAAACACCAACTTGATGTGATGCAAGTCCGTCTCATTTGTTTTGATGAAATCGTGGTAGAGGGCTGATCTGGTCTTGAAATCATTGGTAGTGTATTCCATTTCAAAAACCTTGAAGAATGACTATAAACTCACCTAGGTTCAGACAAGTTTTGAGCAACTTACTATTTTTAGAATGTTGGTTTTTCTTCCTCCAACGGATAAATTTTTGAAATTTTTTTGAGATATGGGTTTTGCTCATAATTTCATTGCAAAATAACCCAGATCACCCATTTTTGAAAAAAATGAATTTAGACTGAAAAAACAGTAAACCCTAATTTCTTCATTTTTTCATTGAAAAAGTTGGCACCTAGGTTTTGTTAAGAATGCAATTAGAAATGGACCCAATTGATCAGATTTGAAAAACACTAATGGCTGATTGAAAAAGCAGCCAACCCTGTAATTTGAAATTTTCTTGAAAAAAAACCTATGATATGGGTTTTCTTCAGAAGACTGTTTTGAGAGGACCTAGATGATCGTATTTTGAAAACACTGAGGATTTCACTAACATGCAAAGAAAAAGCAGGTGCTGCAACTTAAGAAAAATTATTGAAAATTCTTTAGAAGAATGAGTTGAGCAGACCCAGAAGGCTGAAAATTAAAATCCTTGATCTTCTCCTTGAAAATTTTGATCTTCTGGATGAAAAAACATGAAAAAGTAAGGGTTTATATTGTTGGTCTGAAAATTTGATGAAGAATTTCTGAAAATCAACAAGTTGAAGCTTTTGAATCTTGAAATAACACTTCAAATTTGCTGCTCCACTTCTCCTCTTTGGATGCCACCTACAAAAATAATGAAAATTGCATTAAAGAGATGTATTAAATAGACTTAGGGTTTGAAATAGCTTTGTTTCTTTTGCTTTAATCCTCAAAAACCCTAAAATCACTTGATACAATGAACTTGGACATTCTCTTCATTTTGCAATTTTGAAACTTTTGAAAATTTGGCTAAGTCATGACAAGTTGGGCGCCCTTCTTAGCTAGGGGCGCCAACTTCCTCCAGAGTTAGTCATTTTCAGACAATTTTCAACTTTTCACAAATTTGAACCCCTAATTTCACCCTAATCTTTGGCTTCCAGATTGATCTGATGAACGAACTGGATGATTCATTGCGTAGCCTGACTAATTTTGAGAAGATCACCCTGGAGGGACTTCTGCTAAAAACTTTGTTTTGACCTTCAAATTCATGGGAGCCTATTTCCTCCTGGGGCTTTGAACTTTCACAGTGTTAGCCATTTTTACATGATTTTCAAGTTCTTCATTTCCCTTTCACTTTCTGATGAAATCTCATTTCTTGGAGCTACATTGATCCAATTGACTGACCGTCAACTTCACTAGATAGCTCAATTGAATTTGATGAGGTGATCTTGGAGGTTGCGTTGAAAAATTCCATCGTTTCAGACCTCAAAATCTTGGGAGCCCTTTCCCTCCGGAGGCTCCCATCTTGACCAGACTTAGAATATTTTTCATTATTTTTTCATCAATTTCTCTTCTACAGATGGTCTTGTTAGATCTGGAGTTCTAGGCGCTAGATTGATTGATGGCTGGGCTCGTTACAGAGCTGAGGAGAATCCAAGAGGGGTCTTCTGGAGACACTTATGTCAGAAAGTTAGATTTGAGACTTCAAAAGCTTGGGTACCCCTGACAAGTTGGGGCACCCAACTTCATCAGAGTTAGCCATTTTTCTATATTTTTCTTGTTGCTTTTAACTTTGGCTCCTGTTAGACCCTCTTTTCCGTCTGTTGCATTTGGTGACTGCCATCTTTGATTGACGTGCTGATGGTCTCATTGGAAATCATGATCAATTCTGAGGAAGTAATCTTGGAGGCTTCATTGGCAAAATCATTCGTTTGGGCCTTCAAAATTATCAAAGCCTTTGTCTTCCAGGGGCTCCCATTTGCTCCAAACTTAGAATATTTTTCAAACATTTTCATGATTTTCATTCTATCTTTTGTTTGAAACTTCCATGTTTGACCTCGAATTTTGGGTGACTGGATGATCCGTTGACTTCGCTGCCGGATTCACTACAGATCTGGGAGGATTCTGAACAAAAATTCCTAGGAACTCAAACCCTAATTCCATCATTTGATTCCCTAAAAATATGGGCGCCTATCTCCTCTTGGGGCACCCATGTTAAGTAGACTTAGTGAAATTTTTGCAGATTTCACCTTCATTCTTCGTTCTTCGTGCATGGTCGCCATCCCATCTTGTGTTTAGTGCTTGCGTGTTGAATTTGGCGCCTGGAAAATGACTAACCTCCATTGATGACTTTTGAAGCTCCCAAAATGCTTTCTGAAATTGAAAAAAAAAGCATAATAGACCCACTAGGGCAAAACTGATGTTTTCTTGATTCTGACTACACCAACCTGATATAGAAGTATTTTGAGCCAATCAAAATCAGTTTGGACCCAAACAGACTAACTTTCTATTTTTAGAAAGTTTTGCCAGTATCTGTTTTGAAAGAAACCCAAAAAAAACCCCAAAAAGTTACTATTTTTAGAAAATTTCTAAAAATAGCAGTTTTCCTAAAAAGTAGGGATGAAAAACTAAGATATGGGTTTTGTAGATTAGAGCAGACCCAGATCGTCAAACTTTGGAAATTTTGAGTTTTAACCCCTCATGGAAGACACACACACCCAAATTTTGACCTTTTTGACAAATTTAACAAGACTTTTACTCATTTCTTCAAAATGTCTAAGTGTAGCAAAAAAATTAATTTTGGGGTACAATAGGTTGTGAAGCCACCCAAGAGTGTAAATGAGTGAAAGGAAAGCATTAATAAAAATACAAAAAAAAAAG
This sequence comes from Sequoia sempervirens, assembly GCA_007258455.2. Lineage (NCBI taxonomy): Eukaryota > Viridiplantae > Streptophyta > Pinopsida > Cupressales > Cupressaceae > Sequoia > Sequoia sempervirens. The sequence goes on along the minus strand of VDFB02063729.1, from coordinate 49,416 downwards.
TTGATTATATATTATTTAATAGGAATGCAAGCATACAAGAATAAGTGATTATAAGGAAAGAAATAGGTGAATATATAAGATATACCATCCAAGATAGTGAAAACACAACCAATGTGGGATAAAGTAAAAAAGCCCCTAACTAAATTTAACTAAGAATGAAAAGAACCTATGTGAAGAACTAGCTAGGAAATATGCTAGTAAGGAAACATACCTTATTCATACTAATAGTTGCATCAATTAAAATGGGTTTCTCAAGTTATGTTTTATAAGGTTATATAAAAAACATTAGATTTGGTTTGCTGCGATACAAATTGATTTGTATAGAAAATTACAAGTTAAAATATAAATTATGTTTTTCAACTTGCACATGATTAGTTCATGATTTTTAAGATGTATTTCAATTTTTTGGCCTTTTTACTTGATTCATAACTTATTGTGTTTGAAATTTTTGGATTTGTACATTAGAAAAATAAATATTGTTTAATTGATTGTTGATGAAGAAAAAATCAGTTGAAACACACTATGTATATCAACTTGCACATGTTCAATTTATCATTTCTAAGATGCATTTCAAATTTTTGGCCTTCTTTGGTTGATTCATAATTTATTGTGTTCAAAATAAAAGGATTCCTACATTGACACAATGAATATTGTGTAATTGAATGTTGGTGAAGAAAATTGCAGATTAAAAAACATGAGTAATCTTACACATGTTTAATTCATGAATTGTAAGATATATTTTATGTTGCTTTCTACTAGATCATGTTTATGTTTGCATGAATTCTTGCCTAGTGTCATTATGGAGAAAATTTAGTACAATTGTTAGTAAGTGTAATTACTAAATTAATTATGAATAAATTAAAAAAGGAAAAAAAATATGAATAAACTAAGAAGGTCTAAAATTAAAATATCGTAGGAATTTATTACAAGTTTCATGACAAATGAATGTGAAAATTGATTTTCATATTGAATTTTTGAATATTCAACCTTCAATTTTCTTCGCCAACATTTAATTACACAATATTTGTTCTACTAATGCATTGACAAAATATAAAAAATACTATCTTGATAGAAAATGACAAAGTCAAATTGTTAAAGTTAAAACATAATTAAACATTTAAATTACATAAATCTAAATTAGTTGAGTAATTTCTTCAAAGTTTCAATAGAACAAAAAATTGATAGACATTATTATAAATATATATATATATTTGCTTGGTAAATCATTGCTAAGGGGAAACACCTAACGCTTTTGGCTAAAGCTATGAACCAGTGAGACCACATACGAGGGCCTCATCCCCGATATCTCCATTTCTCCTCCTCTCCTCCCTCCATCCACCTTGGCACCTTCAGCATGCACACCCCTTCCAACTGACCCTCCACTATTTCTACTCCTCTCGCCATCTGTCATTGCCATCTTCAAGTCACCTTTTTCTGGAGCTGAGTCCTAGTTACTCTTTCCTTCCAAATTCTACTCTTTTGATGTTGACCTTGAAGTCATTTGGTGCTTGGGATGTTTCTTCTTTTTTACCTCTGTCCAAGTTTGCTTTGACTGCGAAGGAGAATAGTCAAATGATATTGCTTCAGAATGTGATTCCAAAGAAGATGCCTATGGTTTGGGAGAAATCTCAAAGCTTGAAGGAGTGGCTGCATGAGTAGCAAAAATATCCCTAGATGAGCCAGAGACACCCCGCTAAGCATTTGACAGATCTGAATAGTAAGTAGTTGGAGCATTTTGTGTACTTGCATGAGTTGTTGCAAAATCTTGAGGCAAGTCATATTCATTTTGAGAGCTAGGTTGTATAACATAATGTTTGGGTTCTACCCCAATCCACCAGGTGGGCCTACCCCCAAAATCCCACTTGTGGGTGCATACCTTTTGACATTGGGGTGTGAAGTGGTCAATTGCAAAGCATTTTCTGCAATGAAAGGCAACTCTTTCATAATCCATAGGTTGCCTCTAGCAACGATCACCAACCTTTAATGTGATTTCTGCTGGTAGACCATTGGAAAGATCCATTTCCACAAAGATATGCGAATAGGTGGAACTTTGGTAGCTCAATGTTTCTTCTAAACTACAATGAAACCTTCCTAACCCATTGCCAATGGCTTACAGACAATCTAATTCCTAGAATTGAAATGGAAGATAAGGTAGTCACACCCAAACAAGGGCAGTGGAAAATGTTTTAGTTCTTGGATCAAATGATGGGTACCAAGGTTTGATGCACAGAAAGTCCCTTTGGTACACCCATGGACTATTTTTTAGCACCCATTCTTTGTCATCCATAGATTCAAATTCAATAATAAAAAAACCCTCTAGCAGAGGGAAACAAACAAATTTCTTCCTCCATATTATTCCAGGTGTGATGCAGCGTTATTTTACCTATCCTAAATGATGCAAAACAACATAATGCAAAGAAATAAAACAACACTTCAACACCTCAATGATTAGCTTAAGTTGACTTGAACAAAATAAAGATAAAAACCAGATTTATACCTTGTTCAAGTGATCTTCTTGGTTGGCCCTTTGATTGTTGATGAATGTGTGCTCCTTGATGACAAATGACCTACAATGATATGCAAAGTGATGAGGATTCAATGGAGATTCAAATGATGAAGCTGGGTATTTGAGTGGATGAATGCAATGGATGCAAAATGGGCTTCGAGAATGCAACAATGGAGGTTGCGAGAGCTTGAATGCTTGAAAATTGAAATTGTGTGAATGAATGTTATGTGAGACCAAATCTTCCATTTTAAGGGAAGAGTCTCTAGAGGAATCAACGGTTAGGATTTTTCCAACATGGGAAAGATGAAGGGCTATGGTGAGTTGAGGACTCACAAGCCCTCACATCTTGCCATGTGAAAGATGATGTGTCACAAGGACAGGTGAGTTGGAAAGAGGACATGTGAGGTGGAGGTACTTACAAGTACCTTGGGATTAGGGGAAGATCTCCCTAAAAAGGAAGTTCTTGTCCCCATATGAGGATGATGGTGACAAATGAGAAATTTTAGAAAGTCCTCTCTTATCAGCATGGGGATGAGTGAAGTTGTTGGGGGAATAAATGTGAATTTTAAATTCACATGATTGGGGAGTACCTTGGGGATAAGACAAGGTCCTCATAAAGGAGGTCCTTGTACCATGTGAATGATGTGACAAGTGAGAGAATTTAAAATTTCTCAACAACTTACATGGAGAAGAGAAATGCATTGAATGAATAAATGTGAATTTTAAATTCAGATGGGGAAGAGGTCAAGGCTCAAAAAAGAAAATACTTATGAAAGACTGACTTGGAGGACATGCCAAAGATGGCATGTGATTAGATTAAGGTTGTGCAAACATGTGATTAAGAAGACTAATGAAGGATTATAGGAAAGTGGAAAAATATGGAGGATGTGACATTAATCTTGATTAAAGGTGTGCACATCCTAATCATGGATTAGTTAGTCTAATCCAGATTAGAAGAAGGATTATGGAGAATGTGACAAGGAGAGAGAAAAGAGGGAATTTAAAATTGATTTAAATCCAATGACTAAATTAAATAAATTGATATATTTATTTAATTTAGAGAAGAAGGGATGAAAGGTAAAGTATTTAATTATTAAATTAAATATTTTAGGAACCTTAGGAAAATGGGAAATATTAATTAAATAAGTTATTTAATTAGTACTGATGAAATATGAAATAGATGAATAAAGGGGATGAATTTGACCATGTGGAAGTGGTCAACTTTGGATGTCTACACCAGGTTTTAGAAATACAGGAGTGAAAATTGCATAATTTTTGCCATACCTTAGTGAATTTGCAAATTACAACATTTGTTTGTAAGAATTCTTCTCGATCTTTAACTAGCCCATCCATCTAAATCTTAGGTGTAGAGGCTACATGGGAAACCCTAATCGCAGGTCCATTATGCACAGAGGTTGCGATCCCATTGGTGCCCTTTGGAGATGATGATTGGAGAGGCACAACTTGACCTTCTGTCACATGTCCTCAGCCCTAATCCTCTGGCACAACCCCTGTCACATGGTCCCAAAGTAGGGAGACAGGCGATGGGTAGGTTGAGTATTTGTAGTGTCATCCTACACCACCCCTATGAACTTGCGCCCATCATTGAGAAGGTTTCAGCCGAGGGCAATAGTCGCCCTTCCACCCAATCCTTTACACCACTCCTTAGAGCCTTCAACACTGCATGACTCGAGCAGAGTAGTAGAGATGGGAGCCGAGTGAGACATGGTGAAGCCTATTTTGCACATTATTATAAATATTACCAACTATTTATTAGAAGTATTAGTGGTAGTTTATTTTGCAAAATAATTGTAATCTCTTATTGATCATGGTTATCTATTATTCAGATAAATTGGAATGTCTAAGACAGTTCATCATATTTTTTTTAAATGAATTTTTTATAGTAGGGATTATATTTACTTCAAAATTTAAACTATTGCTAATACTCATAATAAATGGTGTGTTATTGCTACGATTTTGAATCTAAAATGTTAAGGTTTAAGAACAATCTAGAATGAACCTTTATAAAACATTGAGCCTAGGATCAACCAAATACAAATTATTCTAGTTCCCAATATACTAATTACAAGTGTTAGCGATGGTATAATTTGTATATTAAATTTTTGAATTATTTAAAATGAGTTGTTTACAACAAGGAATCCAATTAATTTATAACTTAACACTTAAAAAATGGGGTGCACTTAGTTGAATGATAATATAAATTTGATTTCGTTTCTCATTTATTTTTTTCTTTTTGCAAATCTTACCTAACTTTTAAAAAAAGTTCTAACCCACATGAAACAATCATGTGATATGGTAATGGAGCTCTATGAATCATTTTATAAACTTGTAAATTCACGGTTATTTCTTAAAAAGTGGGAGTGGTGAGAAGTTGGGTGATATTCATCCATAAAGCTAATGAAACCATATCCCTAACACCCTACCCCTACCATTTTGATTAACTTCACATGTTTTGAGGAGTGTCATAATAATTGTGCAAGTAAATTTTAAGTGACATTGTATCCAAACTAGCTACTTATGGGAAGTTAGGAATAACATCTACATTATTAGGCATTACAAAATGAGATTCATGTTTTAGTTACTCCTATTAATTTCTTTATAGCCTAGTGATATGGGAGCATCCCTAGAAAAGTAATTGGATCTTGCATGCTTGAGATAATTTTATTATTCCATTGACAAAACAACAAGTTTAAGATAATTTTTGTTGAAGTTTGAGAAATGATATCATTGTAAATCATCTTATTATGTGAATATTTTTTTATGGTATCATGCTTGTGACACCTTGTCGATGATTCACAACTTGTAGAGGTCATAAAATTTTCTAGGGAGACATGCCAATACATAAAATTGCATTTATATTCCCATTGCTTATATCTAGGAATAAAATTAATTTATAATTTAAAATTCCACTAATACTTGTAATAAATGGGTGCATTTGGATGTTGAATTCATATTCCCATTGTTTATAGTAGGGAATGCAATTAATTACAATTTAAACTACCACTAACACTTGTAATAAATGGGTACATTGTGTATTTTTGTTAAGATGAGGTTTCATCCACCTTGTAAATCCTATGTCATGGTTCCAACATCCTTGGAAAGTGTCCCTAGGTACTTAGGGTGAATTGGGAAAATATTTTGTACTATTAATTATGACTGTTGTTTGTAATATACTCATAAGGGGTGATGGGTCCACTAGCATTAGTAAAGGTGGGTTGTGGACATAAATATTTAATATTATTTTCTATACATGTGGACACATATAATGGGGTAATAAAAGATAAAGGAAATGATAAATAAGTGATTTTTGTGTTTCTCCAAGTGGGTGCTTAGAAAGAGGCAATAGGTGTCAGCTAGTTTTTTATTATTTATTGCATTTAATGTAATGTTTATCTCTCATGGTTGGCGCCCAAATTGGAGGGAAAGTATTAGAGCTAAAAGTGGTGTCCTTTCGCATGTTGAGGACGTAATCCAAAGGTTGGGGACGTTTGGAATGAAGGTTCATCTTTGGGTACCATGTTTGGTGCATTAGATGCCTTCACAAGTCTATAAATTTAACCTCTTAGATGTAAAAATTAAGAGGAATAGTTGAATGTAGTGTTACTCTTTAGGAACAAGGACATGTAGAGGTATAAGGAGGTTGTTCACAGGTACATAGGTGCTGCCATGTTGGAGGAAAAGAGGAGAATGGAAGTGTTTGTATTGTAATCTCATTTATTTGATGATAATGCATACTTGACCTATCTTCTTGGCAAAGTTTTTTCCAGCAAGGGTTTCTCCATGTAAATCTTGTGTTATGTGATGATCTTGTGTTACTTATTTGTGCTTCTCTGCTACTATCTTATGGTGATGATATTCTTTATTTAATAAATTTCTGTTATAAGTTCACGTAAAGTAGTATTTACAAGCATGATATGTTGGCTATTTTTGGCATCATAAATAAGTTGGATCTAATCATGGTAATTCCATATTAAGGCAACTTAATTTTCAGATTTGCATATAAGTTTCAAATTTTCATGTTGTTGTATTCAAAGCCTTGAATCTCATCCATTAAAGTTACTTTTGGATAGAGATTGAATTTCCTAACAATTAGTATTGAACCTATTTATTTCTGATTAATTTTAACTTGCATTTTTCTTCATCAACATTCAGCTAAATGTGAAAGTTATCAATTATTGTGGGTCCCATCAATATAGTTGGTGGTTCATCATGACATGGTATGCTATGTGGACAATGTATGTTAAAATTATGACATGGTTCCCTACACATAATTTTATATGTTGAATAGCTATTGCCATATTAGTTTTGCTAGTGTATGGATCCTAACACTCAAGAAAGTAAAATATGAATTAGCTAAGAAGGTCTTAAATTTGAAAGATATTTTAGAAATTTATTTCAAGTGTTAAAAACTATTCTCCACATAAAATTGCATGTTGCAAGGATTTATATCATAATTTTAGCATATGCCACCATGTCATGATAAACTACCAACTATAGTGATGAGACCCACAATAATTGGTAGCTTTCACATTTTGACCTTGTCATTTTTTGTAATAATAAACCACCAAATAAAACAATGGGATCCCCATTTCATCCTTGCACCTCCTAGCCTCTGTGTTCTCTTTTCTAACTGGTGCATCCTGTAAGTTTATTTTGTGGTTTCTTCTTGGAGGATGTTCTCCCAGGAGGTTGGTCTTCATTATGAAGATTCTATGTGCTATTATTAGCCTCATCAGTGTTTCTTGGAGGAGTTGTTTTTGCTATGTGGTGTCCTATTATCATAGGATTGGAGGCTTCCACTCCTCCAAGTTTAGGGCTCTTATTTTGTTCTTGAACCCTGTTTGGTCTTTAAAGCTTATTTTTATGTGGGGATTTGGATTTTGTTATCTAAAGTTGCTTATGGGTGCCTCTATGGTCACCATTGATGTGTTTTTCTTGAAGATTGGGTTACTTTCAAACTCTTATCTATTATCCCAGAATTTATTGTTTCTTGTGGCAGTTAGTTTGATCTCCTTTGGATCTGTGAAGCCCTTGAAGTTAAATGAGGTTGATATTTATGTCTTGAAGGTTCAAAAATGGTGGTGTTTTATGCTAATGGTTGTCTCTTATTTCAAGCTCCAGTATGTTTCCATGCCAAAGGAGCTTGTGACTGCCCTTACTATCAGAGTCCCTTCTTTCTTTTGGGTTCTACATTTGGTGTCTTCTATGGAGGTGAAGAATGCTCCTTTTGAGGTGGAGGTGGTTGTTGTAGACTCAGAGGGAAGTTCTCTTCTTTACTGCTCTTTTCTATTGAGGTGGAACTTGTGTGTGTAGGAGAGTGTTGGATTTGGTGGAAAGGGTCCTTATTTTTCCTCTCCATTAGAGGGGAGCCCTCTCCTATTGAGGAGGAGATTGGGTTGGCATTTCAGGTGGGATGGAGCTATGAGGAGGTTGATGGTTATTAGTGTTTTATTGTTCTCTTCAACTTCCCTATTGAGGTGCGGAGTTTGGATTTGTTGGTTTTGGTGCAACATAGGGGTATAATGGTGTCTTACGTTATTATGTTGTCTATTTTTCTTGGCTCGGTGTTGTTTTTCTTGAGCAGATGGTTTGCTAAAGCCTAATTGATGTAGGTGGTGTCTTGGGTTTTCGGTCCCTAAAAAACCTAATTTTTTTTGGGTTCCAGGTACTTGTAAAATCTAGTTGTAAAGGGTTTTTGGTTCCCTTCAAAACCATTTTTTTCAGCTTGGGTAGTATAATGTATCTTATGGTTGACTGATGTTGATGGGCTACTAATGGTTTGTGTTTCTATCTTCTTGCAACTGTCTTTTGGTGGGGTTTCAGGTCCCTTTAAAACCTATTTGTAAGGGGTTTTAGGTCCCCTCAAAACTTGTTATCAAAACCTGTTATGGGTTTTGGGTCCCATCAAAAACTATTTTTCCCCTAATCAAAAGCACATGGAGTTGAAAATTTTAAATATGTTCCACATTTTCTACCATAATTTTTTTTGATTTAATAATTCATAAATAAGTTCAAAATGACTAAAACTTCCTAAGTTTCAAATGATAAAAAATACAAGCTATATATCTACAATTTTCTTCACCAACATTTAATTATAAAATATTTATTTTCCAATGTACAAATCCTAATATTTGAGATAGATAAAAATATAAATCAACTAAGAAGTTATAAAATTTGAAAGATATCTTACCAATTTATGACAAGTGCTTTGATTATATGAGAAAGTAGGTTTTGAATGGACCCAAAACCATTTACAATCAGGTTTTAATGGGACCCAAAACCCAAACATAGATGATCATGTTGCCAAAAGAAAAAGAAATGAACAACTAGCAACGAAACAACACTTCAAAAGATCAACAAAACAACCCAAACTTGCGGCAAAACCAACCTACAAAAAATAATTTTGAAAGGAACTGAAAACCTAATAAAACTAGGTTTTTATAGGGACCTTGAACCCAAAGGTTTTGAAGGGACCCTAAACCCTTTACAAATAGGTTTTGGTAGGTACCTTGAACCCTTAGACATCGCCTGCATCAACCATGAAACAAAAAATTAGTCACTCAGGAAGACCAAAGAACTAACTAAGACAACTAAGCAACCATCAACATGTAACAACCAGACATCAACATAACAATTAGCATCAACACTCATCCAACTCTCCAAACCACTAGCTGAAATAGCCAAGTCATGAAAAACCAAATGATCAAAAAAACCAAAGCCCATCAACACTACCACTCCACCTATATAGGAGTATTCACCATGGAAACCCAAGCTACCACTATAGAGGAACTCCAACCAATCCACATTCCACCTCCATAAGAGTGGCCTCCACCTCAATAGAAGATGCATTGAAGAAAACTCACAAAAAAAGTGTGAACAAACCACCATACCAACAACACCCATCTCCACCTCAAAAGGAGAGGTCTCCACCTCCATAGGAGAGGAATCCACCTCAATATGAGACACCAATTGTAGGACACAGAAGAAAGCCAACACTCCAGCAAAAAGAGTTAACATAATAACTAGGGGAACCAACAACATTAGGGTCTTCAAGATGAACAATGTAAGCAACCCCATAAAATCGAAACCAAGGGTGGAAACAACACCCTTAAATTCCTATGAAAGAAGAGAAACCAACGAACTAAACAACACATTATCCACCTCAAAAGAGGAACAACCATCGAAAGAAAGAGCAACCAAGACTCCCTTAGGCATGAAGAACAACTGGGACAACAAAAAAACCTTTATGGAAAAACTAGCCAACAACTTCAAAACCAAACTCAAAGCAACAACACCTAACTGCACCAAGAACACATGGGACATGAGAGAACAAATCCCAACAAAGAAGACAAACTATGGGAAAATTCTAGACAATAAGAGAGGCACTAAAGGATAAGCAAAAACAACATTTCTACAATGAAGCATATCCCAAAGAAGAGCAACCTCAAGAACAAGCAAAGCAAACAACACTAATGAAAAGCCACTGAAACTTGAGAGAAGTAAGAAAAGGCATGGAAAGCCCCCAAGCAGAGAGAGTAGAGAGAAGGCACGACCATGAAGAACAACCTTCGACCCTACATGCTAGTTAGGGTCTAAAACATGCCAAAAACTCTCCATAGACAACTCCAACAAAGGAAAACCAAAACCAACACCCACATCAAAGAGGAAGTCCCACAAAAGCACATCCCCAAAGCTACACTGAAAGAAAGCTCACACAAAGAGGCACTGGAACCCATGAAAAGAAGGAAAAGGCTAGGAGAAACTACAAGTGGAAATAGTAGAGAGAAGGCAAAAACATTAAAAGCAACATCTTACCCTACATGCCAGTTAGGGTCTAAAAAATACCAGAATCTCTCCACAATCAAACCCACTATAGGCACCCCAAAATCCACACCCAACACCAGAGAAAGATCCTAGAAAAAGACCAAAAACAAAGGCACAAGACACCCAAGCCCACATGAAGAAACAAACAAGCACTCAACCACACACCCAACAAAGAAGAACTGGGAAAAACCCCACAGGGAAAAATTAGCAACCAAACCCGAACCACGACTTCCCAATAGGAAAACAACAACAACCAACACCAAACCACAAATTCCAAGAAGGACAAAAGCAACAATAATACCTGCAATAGTGCATCCCAGGCCAAAGACAGTAGCCAATACCACTCCTCAACAACCCCACAAAATGACACCAACCAATAAACCATCTGCATCTACATAATCATCACCTTCCTCTCTAGAATTATCCCCAAATTTCAAATTTCCCCCAGCTCCTCTTCCCACTCCCTCTCTGCTCTATACTATTGTAGCAAATTGAATAAATTTATGACAAGTGTTAGTGACAGTTTAATTTACAAATTAAATTCTTGAATGACTCAAAAAAATTACTTGTTTATAGTAGTAAATGGAATTAAGTTAGAATTTAAAATCTCACTAATACTTGTAAGTAATGGGTGAATGTGCATGTTATATATTTCAACCTACAATTTTCTTCATCAACATTCATTTTTTTGTGAGTGTAGAAAAGCATGCATTGTTTTAGAGAAAAATGGGTGATAGTGTTAGACATACCATAAAAGGGGTTGAAATATTGGATCACACATTTATTGGTCCTCAACATTGGTTGCAATTTAATTTAATTTGTGTAGTGTCGTAAATTATCGACCTTGACAATTTCACACTATGTTTAGCTCTCCCTTATGTGCTTGGACCTAATTATGCTTATAATTTTCCCATTTTACTATCATTCTCATAAATTCAAAATAAAATTGGGACTTAAAATTAATTATTTAATTAACGATAATTAAAATTTTAAGATAAGTCTGGTTTAGGGCAGTAACTCCCTTGACCAACCTATTTTGGCCCAATTTTGAATATGTTATTGTCAACATTTTCATGTTTGCAAATTCAAATTTATTTGTTAGCTTTTCACAATTAATTTTGTCAAAAATGAAGAAATGCATATAAATGTAAGTCTTTTTCACCATTTGAACTTAGAAGGAATCAACTAGACAATTTGAATATCAATTGAGTACCCAAAGAGTAGTCAAGAGTAGAGTAAGAAGCATTATTGCAATACTTTTTCATTAGTCAAGATTCATGTTAGCAACACATCAAGTTCACAAGTAAGATTATTCATATTTTATGTTCATTTGTTTTATGAGTACTAACACTTGTAGGACTCCCTATCAACAAGAAAATATTCTTTGCATGAGATGTGTATCATGAATTCAGTCCATCAAGGAGATTAGATCTAAGTTAGTTTCAACTTGATTTTTTCACCTGACCTAGGGTAAGCACTCTTTACATCATCATAGCCATTGTGGAGGTGGAAACACCAAAATAGGGTTTTACTTAGGAAAGCCCCTATATGGCACAACCCTTTCTACCCTCTCTTGTTTGTAGGTGGCATATTTGAAGTGGATTTGAGAGAAGATTGAAGACCTAATAGCAAGATCAAGAATTCAAGCCTCCTATTTTAAAAAATTACGGCAAGAAGAATTATTCATCAACATACGAAGTTTCAAAGATGAGTTTGGTAGGAAAGAAGCCATGGGCTGATATGCAGTACCTATTTACACAGTTTTGGAGAAATACTTCAGTCCTAGAATAACAGCAGCCCTTTTTTTTATTCAATTAAGCTTTTTATTTGGGACTATGAACCAGAATACAACCATTCAACAATATCACTAATGGGGTTTGAACTATGGTGGTAGAACAGCATTGTCACCAATAAAACCATCACACATGAAAAATAAAGCAGGGCACCAAACAGTTGACCAAGTATTTTTCCAACCCTAATTACAGGCCAGGTTCCTCAATCTCTACATTCTACTATTTTATTCTTATCAATTTTTGTGTTACGGTCTTCTGTATTTTGTTTGTATTCACATTAATTGATTAGCCGTTCATAGTTAACCTAGTTCAATTTCACATCACACATATCACATCCAATATCAAATCAATCAACCCCCACAAAAACAGGGACCAAAACCTTGATCAACCATTCTAGCTCTTCCATCAGAGGATAGTAGCCAAGTGGTCTTATGTGATCAATTTTGTTCTGGTCTTTTATTTTTTGCTGTATTCACATCAATTGGTCATAGATTCATAGTTAACCTAGTTTAATTTAACACCACACATATCACATCCAATATCAATCCACAACCCCCACAAAAAGAGGGACCAAAACCTTGATCAACCATTATGGCTCTTCCATTGAGGATAGTAGCCAAGTGGTCTTATGTGATCAATTTTGGGTCCTCTCCAATGTAATGTTGGGAAAGGTGTGATTTAGACCCTAGATTCCTTTTCCTGCATCATAAATTGTAAATTAATGTGCATACTAATTTTTTGAATATTGAAATTGAGTTCTTTATAGTAGGGAATGTTTTTAATTTTCAATTTAAATGGTCACTTTAGTTGTTAGAAATGGGTGCACTCTTTGGATGAAATACATACTCAAAAATTTTCTTCATCAACATTCAATTATACAATATTTATTTTGCCATTATAGGAATCCTAACTTTTGAGACAATAAAATTTGAGTCAACTAATAAGATTCAAAACTTGAAAGATATCTTAGAAATTTATTACAATAATTAGTGGCAATTTAATTTCCAAATTAATTTGCATAGTGAATTTTTGAATTAAAGAAAAATGAATTGTTTATAGTAGGGAATGTATATAATTTACAATTTAAATTGTAGATAATGCTTGTAATAAATAGTGTGTTCATGTTAGTTGTTTTAATATAAATGAGAGATTTCAATCCAAAAATTTAAGACAAGGATGACCTAGAATGAGGCTTCAGAAGACCTTGAGGGGCTCAACCAAATACAAATTATACTAGCTTTCATTCTATTAATTACAATTGTTAGAGACATTATAATTTACATATTGAATTTTTAAATTATTAAGAAGTGAGTTATTTACAACGAGGAATGAAATTAATTTCCAATTTAAGATGTAAGAAATAGGATGCACTTTAGCTAAATGAGAATATAAATATGATTTTATTTCACTTACTGTTTTGTTTCTTTAACTCTTAGCTAACTTTCAAAGAGAGTTATAAACCATAGGAAGCAATAATGTGATACAATAATGAATCTCTATGAATCATTTTATAAGCTTGTAAATCCATGGTTGTTTCTTAAAAATTGGGAGAGTTGAGAAGTTAGGGGAGATTTAACAATAAAGTGAATGATACCATATCCCTAGCACCCTACACCTACCATTTTGATTAACTTCAGATATTGTGATTATTTTGAGGCGTGCCATAACAATTGTGGAAGTCAATTTTAGGTGACATTATATCTAAACTAGTTATTTGTGGGAAGTTGGAAGTAATATCTACACTATTAGGCATTACAAAATACGATTCAAGTTGTTTCTCCTCTGAATATCTTTATAGCCTAGTGATCTAGGAAAATCTCTAGAAAAGTAACTAAATTTGACTGCTTGAGATATTTTATAAGTCCATAGAAAAACAACAAGTTCCAGACTATTTTGTTGAAGTATGAGAAAATTATAACATTGCAAATCATCTCATGATGTAAATATTTTTGATGGTCTCATGCTTGTGACACCTTTCTAGTGATTCGCAACTTGTAGATGACTTAACACTTTTTAGGAAGACATGCCAATACATAAAATTGGATTTATATTCGTATTCCCATTGTTTCTAGTAGGGAATGGAATTAATTTACGATTTACAGTGCCACTAAAACTTATAAGAAATTTGAAATAAACTTAGGCAACTAACCTTGTAACCCATCTTACATTATAAATAAAAATAGTTTCAAAACAAAGAGCATGTATACATTCAAAAAAAAAATTGAACATAAATATGCAATACATACATTAGCAACATAGGTATGATCCATTCATAAAATACACTATTTAATTAGATCATATAAAATTCATTTGTATAATTTGTATTATTTATAAAAATATTCAACTCCCAGTTTACAATTTTATAATTTATAATTATGAAAAAATTTCCTTCACATTTACATCATTATTTTTAGTCAAAGTTGCATCAACACTCTCTAGAGAGATACCTATTGCATGTTTATACAATTATTTCAACATTTCTATTATACAGTTTATAACATCTAGCATGACATTAAATTTGGTTGTTATACTTTCTACCCTCTTCATATTAACCTCACACATTGCCAAATGATTCTTATTGATAAATATTATCAATGATTTTCAAGCTCCAATAGTACAAAAAAAATTATTCATAAATTATCTTCTCCATTTTAGTTTTTTTGCAAATTTAACCTTTCATTTCTACTTTGTAGAGCTCAACCTTCTTTGATAATATGTGAATATGCATGCACTCAAAAAATAACTAAATTTGGATTGATTCCATTGGTTCTAAGGTCATTCCTTCTATGAAATGTTTAACATTGACATTTGGGTTGTCATTTTGATAAACTTACTTTTTTCTTTTATAAAATTTTCTCTTTGTATCTTAATTTTTTTTTGAAGGATTTGCACAAATAGATTAACTTTGTTTAGGTGTTGCCTCTAAATTAGAGAAAGAGATTTATGTATAAGGTATATTGTTGGAATATAAAGTCAATTTTATTGTTATTCTAGCAGTGATGGATAGTTGACATAGATATCTACTACTAAAGCTGAATATATGGCAGCAACACAAGCTAGCAAGGAGGCAATTTGACTTCATAGACTTTTGGGTGAATTGTAGGTAAAGTAGGACAACATGGTGTTGCATTGTGACAACCAAAGTGCTTTACACTTACCATGGAACTTAGCATATCATGCCAGAACAAAGCATATTGATATTCAATATCACTTTGTACGTGAGGTGGGGGAAGGAGGACAAATATCTTTGGAAAAGATACACACTGATGCAAACCCAACAAATATTTTGACAAAGCCCACTAGTAGAGAGAAGTTCATCTGGTGCATAAATTCTCTAGGCTTGTATGTTACTTGATGATAGGCAACATTGGTATTGGACTTTCAATATGAGGATTTATTCACAAGAGATAAATTTGACTTCAAGTGGGAGATTGATGGAATATGAAGTCAATTTTATTATGGTATGTGCTTGGTGTGATTGAAGGCTTACTATACAACTGAAGGTTGTAGTGATGGGGGGTCCCAGGGGGGCTGTTGTAGCCCCTTACACGTTGAAGGCGTTTCTAGTGAAGCCATAATTTTTTTTGGGACTCTATTTTTGTATGAGTCGTACTTTCTATTTTTGGAAAGTTGTGTTCGACAAGGACTCTACAACTTAGATTTATTATACTCTGTTGAAGTCATGTTTTCTATAATTTTTTAGAATATTGTTGTAATTGCAAATTTCCCGAGAAATAAAATATGAAAGATCTTTGCTCGTGGTTTTTTCCTAGTATATTTTTACAAGGCTTTCCATGTAAATACTATGTTAATATTGTGCTTATTGTTTTTTCTCTATTTTCTGCACTATAAATTTTCTTACATATACTAATTAATATAATGAAAAGTTAAAGATGCCATTATAGAGGTGTCACATTGAGATATAATCTTCTCTAGCCCAAGAAGAAATTCAAGTCTATAACTTATGATGAATTAGTCTTTTACAAGAATAACTTCTAATCCCAAGGGTGGTGATGGAAAATATATCGAGGAAGAAGTTGTTGGGATTAAGGTGTCTCAACCTTAGTGAGTCCCTTGATTAATTTATTAATTATTTGCCCCTAA